>JAHBBA010000624.1:0-37555 GCA_018806925.1 Skeletonema costatum | reverse complement strand
AATTTTGATTAAGTGAATGTAGGCAGGCAGATCATAAACAGTCAAAGATGAATGATGATGTTGCAGCAAAATCAATCATCGTGGCAGCGGCGCTGCTCATAATTTGGATGGGGAAAAGATGTGCATTCCACAGCAGATCTACAGATCTAATTGCCTCCTCGTCAAAGTCCGAAAGCGCACCAAGAACTAATGCAACAGCAACAGAAGCTCCCTTCGACAATCTGGCTGATGTTTACGACTCTTCTTTTTGTCACACTACAGTAGGACGCCTACTACGCCATCAAACATGGAAGGATCTCGATGAGGCATTTGCTACATCAAAGTTCAAGTAAGCAAGCAGCACCAATTCTAGAAATAGGCTGCGGCACGGGTGATGATGCCTTACATCTTGCATCACAACACGTATACGTACTCGCCACGGACTATAGCCAAGGGATGATGCGCAAGGCTCAAAAGAAGTGCTCTTCAAATACTACCGTTCCACGAGGTTGTCAGCCCACATTCAAGAAGCTTGATCTGAGAGATTCTCATTACGATGTTTCACTGGAGCCAATACACAAATTTGCAGGAGCTTATTGCAATTTCGGAGGTCTGAATAATTTGTCACCCGCAGACATTGGCCATTTAGCAAACGAACTATCAGAACTAATATATCCAGGAGGCAAAGTAGTTTTGGTAGTAATTGGACGATTTTGCCTTTTTGAGACATTGTACTATCTTTGGAAGTGTAACTTCAAACGAGCCTTCCGTCGACTAAAAAGATCTCAAAATGCTGGAACTGCAGCCAGAGTTGCACCGAATACAAAGAAGCAAACTGTTTACTTTTATTCACCCGGTTTCATGGAGAAGACATTTACTGATACTAGTCAGCAATTCTGTGGGATTAGAAAGCGTGCTATCGGCCTCACATTGCCTCCTAGTCTGTGGTCAAGATCATCGTCTAAGAAGATGCATCCCTCTTTGCTGTCGTTTCTTTCGTGGGTAGATTCTATGATGAGTGGCTATTGGCCATTCTTTTACTTTGGAGATCACTTTTTGATTGAGTTTGAGAGGTTGAAGGCTGTAGGTCAAAGAGAAAGAGATATAGAGATTGAAAGCTATCTTACATGGAAGGTCAAGTTTGAGAGAAGGCAAATACGATAGATGATCACACATTGCGAGACATTGAAGAGTGAGATGAGAGCAGCCGTTCAAGGTCAAGCTATCAATAACGTGGTTTGAGCGATTAGATATACATTGACAATTATATACATGGTTAAAGTTGCATTAGTCTCTCAAATATAATCACTTCTTCCTCCTCCGCTTGTTCCTCTTCAAACACATGAAGAATTGAATAAAGTGCAGCACAGGTATAGAACAAGCAACACACGCCTCTGCAGCATGTGATGCAAACCCTGAATAATTATCATATTCTTCATCATCCAGCATTGAGATGGTAGGAGAACTTTGTTCACTTCTTCTCGGACTGCCGCCTGCGTTCGTATCATACATCATCTTCTTGGGCTCTGTCTCAACCATGCTATTATTGGTTTCTAAGAATGTGACACTCTTTTTCGGTGTGGTACGTTCAAAGACGCCGTCTCCTTCTACGCCATAATCTCTTCTGGTACCAATTGTCGAGAAAGAATGCGATGCCATCTCGTCTCTGCATTCACCGCTGACATCCCGATGGTAGATGATATAATATGATCCATATCGATCCGCGGGTAAGACGGACATGGAATTTGAAAAGTATTGAGAAGGGAGACAATCCTCTGCTGTTGTGGAAGCTTCTTTAGCTTGTTTGTTGGCTGCGTGGGTACAATCATGGCTCCTTGTGTGCTCGACTGAAGGTAATGACTCAATCCGTCCATCGTGTTATCGTTTGCTGTTGCGTGTTGCGTACGTGTTACTCTCAAGAAGTAATCTTCTTATCCTGACGGGACAGCATCCAGATAGAATGATTGAGGAACACTATTTTCCCAAGACCAGAGCTAAACAAGGCCATAGAATCGTGGAAAGACCTTGGATAGTGATGAAATTTGTGAGTAAACGTCAAGAAGAGGTTTCCTAAACGGAAAAGATTATGAAATTTCTTGATTCTTACCGTTCTAGCGAGGAGAGATATGTCACGATACGACAGCTTTGAGAGACGCCTGTCTCATCACTTTTTGGAAGGTCAAAGATCGGAGCCGAAAATCAAAATCGCAACAATCACCATGAGATCATAACGCTCATCTCTTTACTGGCCTCCATCAATCAAAATCAATAGCTTCGGCCACTCCTTCAAATACAAATAATACTATTTCAATAAATAAATAATAAATAAAAAATGCCGCAAGCCTCCTCAGAAGCCACCTCATCCGGAGCCGCCTCAGGCGGTCAACTCGAAGAACGCATCGACCTCTCCACCGAAACCACCCAAAAAATCGCTCAGTCCAAATCCCTCCCCCTCGCCGACGCACTAGCCCTCCTATCCGCACTCGAAAAGCGCTGCCGCGTGGGCAATGACACCCCCTCCCTGGTCAAGGTGTGCGAGGCCTCGTTGGAATTATGCCACGAGGCCAACGACTACGAGGCATTGGTCACCACGCTCAAAACGCTGAGTACGCGACGATCTCAGAAAAGTAAGCTATTGCGGCGCTGGTCACCAAGTGCTTGCCGTGGGTGGTCGACTCGGAGACGGGTTTCACTCCCCTCCCGACTGCCGCGAAGGACGCCGCCACGAATCAAGAAACACTAGTGACTGAACTGCGCAATATTACCGATGGGAAAATGTACCTTGAGGCAGAACGCGCCGTCTCACTCGATCACTGGCCATTCTCAAAGAGTCTGCCGGGGACATTGCCACCGCTGCCAATGTATTGCAAGATGTGCACGTGGAAACGTACGGCTCGATTTCCAAACGTGAAAAGATTGAATTTATATTGGAGCAGATGAGATTGACTTGTTGAAAAGGGATTATGTCCGGGCCTACATTGTGTCTAATAAGGTCAAGAGAAGTATGTTGGATGAGGAGGGGATGAGTGAATTGAAGATCAAGTTTCATGTGTTGTTGAGTCAGTATCATTCGCATGAGAGGGATGCGTTGGAGTTGGCCAAGTGTTTTCATGCCATTTATGCCACTGCGTCTGCATCTGTTGCTGATGGAGATGATACCAAGTGGAAGGAATCACTAACCAATACAGTAGTATTCCTATGCCTCAGTGAATACTCTAATGAAGTCAAAGATATGATGGAACGTATCAATCTTGACCCACAACTCGAAAAGATTGTCGAGTGTAAGGAAACCATCACGTCATTTCTCAAGAATGAAATTATCCATTATCCCCTCCCTCATCAGGACATGTTGGAATCTATTCCGGCCATTTGTCAACGGGGGTGAAACGGAAGATGCATCATTGGCATTGAAGGGGCATTGGCATACCACCTTCCACACACGTATCATTCAACAAATCTACGAGTGGCAAGTATGTACTACCGTCAGATCCATACCTCACGTCTTGCCACACTACTCAGTCTCACTACTCCGGAAACAGAACAACATTTATCCAATATGGTGTCATCGGGGGCATTGTATGCCAAGATTGATCGACCTAAGGATGTTGTACGATTTGCCAAGAAGAGATGTGAGGAGGAGGTGTTGAGTGATTGGGCTGCGGATATTAAGGAGTTGTTGGGGTTGG
This sequence comes from Skeletonema costatum, assembly GCA_018806925.1. Classification (NCBI taxonomy): domain Eukaryota; phylum Bacillariophyta; class Thalassiosirophyceae; order Thalassiosirales; family Thalassiosiraceae; genus Skeletonema; species Skeletonema costatum. The sequence continues at coordinate 33,890 of JAHBBA010000624.1, read as the reverse complement.
TGGATGAGACTACTTATTTGATTCAGAAGGAGAATATGGTGCAGAGTCATTAGAGGGAGGTAGGAAAAGGAATTGAATATGATGTGATGAGGGAGTATGATCATGTCCAGCAGAGTCACAATTGGGGGAGAAAAGAAAACTGTCTCTTGAAGACAGTTGGGGGAAGAAATCTAATACATAACATTGTTATATTGCAGCAGTAGCAGCAGATTTGCACTCTTTAGAGGAGATTTATGGTTATCATGTGATGATGGAGAGTGGAGCATGTTACAAAGAGTGAAACTTGGGGAGAAAAAGAAAAGGAAATCTGTCTCTTAAAGATAGTTAGTTAATGAGGAAAAAGACTGATGCATAACATCATTGATTTATTCAGTATCTATCTAGCAGTAGCAGCAGCAGATTAGCACTTTTTATTTCTTCTTTTTTACACTATATTCTTTTCTTCATATCTGCTTCCTTCAATCATTCATGGTAGCTCTCTTGAAATACACATTTCCAGAAAAAGTATCTCCCTCCCCCCAAACGAGAAAAAGTATATACCCTCCGTTTATTTCTCTATACACTCTTACAACAATACCACATTCACATCCTTCCATACAATTCATTCCACCTTAGCCTTACATCCCATCTTAAACCTCATGAAACAATCCCTGATTCGCCTTGAAAGGAATATCCACCTTTTGAAACTGCTGTTGCATCATTGGAGCCACAGTCGATCCAAACGCCCCTCCAGCCGCAGAGGTGATTTTGGGACGATATCCGTACACTTGGGGGGCGAGGTTGAGTTCCATTTTGGATAACTTCGCGGCCTACGGTGCGTGATAGATCCTTTATTTGTTGTGTTGTGTTGGATGGGGGAGGAACAGTGTGAGTGAGTTTGAGGGAAGACATCTTTTTCGGTGATATCGAAATGTATACGATAGAAAAGGGCGGAGGAACTTCATCTTGCAGCTCAACTAACAGACTAACAAAGCGGCAATATTACTCACCTTCTCCAGGTTAGGGAGGACAATCTTGGATAGGAACTTGAATACCATGGTGCCTTCTAGTACTTGGCAGAATAGAAAAGTGGTGTTTTCGTTGCGTTGCATGCATCGGAATAAATTTTTGGATTTCTTGCAGTTCCACGGAATTCGCCAAGAGAGTCAGAATAAGACATCCATCTCAGAATTGACCACATCAGCACCACCTAACTATTGAATTCCTACGTTAATACGAGAAAGCCAAAGTTCCCTCCTCCTCTCTGCCACAGAATTCACCGAATTTGAAACACATCGCATCGACAATGACATCGTTGCAATCAAGGAACCAAGCGGCTACTTACTGGCGTTCATACGTAAATGCATACAAGAGGAAGCATCAACTCCGTCTGCAGCACTAGTATTGACGACTGCAGCAGTAAAAACTTTAACAATCATCGATAGCAACGACAACAACACAACAATGAGTCCCAAAAAGCATCATCAAACCGCCAACCTCTGGCCCACCACCATCACCACCAGCCGCTACCACTCCACCACCTCTAAATCAACCAACTATAACTGCACCCTAACAACCCTAGTCCGCTCACTCACCACCCTCCGCAACTCATTCTACACACCTCACCACTTCCCAAAGTTCCTATTCGGATTCATGACGGTTAGTGGAGTGGCTGGCTATTATTGTATGGAGTATTGGTATGAGAAGAGTGTTGGTGAACGAAATGAGATTTATAGTGCTGCCTATCATCAAACATGGTGGTGGTGGTGGAGGAGTGAAGAGGCAGAGGACTGTGAGGGATGGACATTATGAAGGACGGAAAAAGTTGTTTTTTGATGGGGTGATGGAGTGGCTTAGTCCTTATCAGCAGACGATGTTACAGCAGCAGCAACAACAGCAGGGTGGAAGTAACACTGGTCAAGAACAGGAGGGAAGATTGACGACACTGGCAAATCGATTGACTACTGCGGCTCCTAATCATCAGTCTATGAGTTTACAAAGGCAGGTTACTAAATTCTGGTAAGAAGTAGCCACTGAGACATTGTGCTATTTATTACTATGGGGCAAGCGAGAATGATAGAGATGGACGGAGGAGCAGGCAGGCAAGGAGAACAAGAGAGAACAATGAACAAAATAATACCTCTCTGCTGTAGGACACTTGCATCGATACTATTACTTGGGAACAAAGAGAATAAAGCGAGTGACTTGGGAACGTCAAACAATACAAAGTGTAACAAATCTGTACATAAAGATGATAAAAAACAGCTATAATACTTACTGAGAGTCAAATGAACATGATTAGGATGATGCATGCAGTTCTCTGCATTGAACAAACAGGCGAATTAACGTGAACTCGATACAATCAAATCATTGTAAACAAATCTGTACACATAAGATTAAACCTACTTTTGTTCTTCTTAAACTGATGAGACCAATGGTCTAATAATAAAATCTTCATTCGTCTCTCTCTATTGCCCAACACAAACACAATGCCTATGATGTGATGTTATGTCATTGTTACGGAGTTATCTCCACATACAATGCATAACAAACACACAAGAGACATTGACTTCTTTCCAAGACCTAAGCTAAGGCACTCACAACTTCACACAAATAGATCACTTCAGCTCATTCCAAATGAGCCATTGCTTTACATTCTCTAAAGACTTCTCTCAAATCATGATGAAGAAGATGATTGAACGGTCAAATTTTCGTCAATAAACAGAGCATCACTAGACTTTCCTGGCTTGATTCGAATAGTGGACTGTTTCACCAACGAAGACCTACGACCAACACCACCCTCAGACGCCTCCTTCTTCGAAACCAAACTCACATTCATCTTATCATCCACCCTCTCCGTCAAATCCTCACCAGGCATCCCATTCTGCTCCCTAACATCATTCGCCAATGCCAAATCCACCTCCGTAATACCCGTCTTCCTATCCCGAAACACAAGCGGTGCAAAGTTATACCCAACCAACACATCCCCAATCTTGTACCTCTTATACGCATGAACCGTCACCGCACTCACATTCGAAACACCCGCCACAGTCAATATCAAATCTTCAAAGTCCAACTTTTCTTGAATGATATTGGGGTGTTCGAACCAACTGCTGGGCCAGGAGCCGTTGTTGGCTTGGATGGTTTGACGTGCCTTGTCGGTTAGGAGGGGTGAGGTGGAGTCGAGGATGTGGACTCCGTGCCATACGCGGCTGAAGAAGGGGTGTTCAAAGTCGGACTAGATTGACTCTGTGTGTGTGTGAAGTGGGGTGAGAAAGAATGGTGAGAAGAAGATAGGCACACAACACACACAAAACAACAACAGCAACAACAATACTCACCGAACATATTGAGAATGAGTAATCCGATCACCCTGCCCTTTAAACTTGACCCCAACAACCTTCATAATCGCATCCACAATCTCACTCCCCTCCTCATTACAAAGCTCATTCACCACTTGAAACTTGAGCACAGGACATCCATTAAATTGATCAATAAATGCCGATTCTTCCAATGGAGATTGGGATTGATTCATTGTGGTATCAACCGTCAAGGGATTCTCCTCATCCATCTCTTCATCAATGGGCATTTCAATAGCGCTGAGGTTGAGTTTACTACCACCCTGCTCTTCAAACTCATCTACCTGAACCTCCACCTCATCCACAGCAGTATCCTCCTCGTCCTCCTCTTCATCAAACTCTTCCACCTCTTCATACTGCAAACAAAACCGAATTCGAAAACACAATATTCGCATGACTCTGCACTCTATTCACCTTACCAAACAAAATCGCCGCACACATTCCTGCATACAACAATCCCAAAAACGCCTCGGCAGTACACAGAAATACCACCCAGGAGCATTGACCCGGCTCAATGGCCAATTCCCCATGTGGGCCATTGGGTTGAAAGTCCCCACCTACAGCAGTATAAATCATTCCATATCCGACAGTTGTGAATGTTGTCCAACTTAGTGCAAACGCATCACTGAATCGGGTGGCATCTTCGGTATCACTCTCACCAAGGGTGATCCTGCCGCAACGATGCAGGCTGGTTGTGCATTGCCGGCTAGCATGAGGAACCATGCGAATAGGACCATGACCACCATATAAATCACCATGAACGTCAAAAAGACTTGAGTAAAATGTCCCATAAAAGGTCCAATTGATATACTTGAACAGTAACATGGATGGACGATACAAGTGTGAATCCGGATTCGACTGTGCCAAAGTGTTGAGCAACGAAAAGTGATGAGAGTCAGCCCAGTTGAGGAATTTGGAATTGAATCGTTTTTTGGGTGCCAATGGTGTATTGTTTGGAGATTGGGCGATTGAGGTAGGCGGATTTGTAGCCTTGGAGGGTTGGTGTGGCGGGAGTGGGGTCGTTTGGATGTTGGTGAGGCATTTTTGTGGTTAGTGTGGATGGATCATTGCTGTTGTTGTTGTTGCTGCGCAGTGGGAGGCAGAGGAAGCTGCCGTTATTGGACTTGCTGCGGGGCCGTTCCTATAAGTATAGAAGTAGCGTGGTCATGGTCATTTGCAGGCGGCAGAGCAGAGCAGAGAGAGCCGTCGAGTGAGTAATCATAATAAACAATACACAACTACAACAACAAGCAGCAGCCAGCAACCCTCAAAGAGACAGCGCCTCCTTATATAAACTTACACTAATCGCATGAGTATACAACACCCCCTCATCCGTCGTACTAATCTGCCGAATATGAACCATCTTGCCATCAATCATTGTCGGCTGCATTGTATGGCCCTGTCCGGTCTGAGAGGAGGAGCCCGGTGTGTTGGGATCCCGCCGTCTTCTCATGCGTTTGCGTGACCATGGTGATGGATGATTAGTATACTTATACTTATCAGGTGTGTCTATTAGATGACGTTGAGTTCCTAAGGCGTGTATGTGATATGTCGTTAAAATTAGACACAGAGATCACCGCCGCCGCTGAACTTCTATCTATAGTCAGCGCCTTTGTCAACCAAGCACTCCTCGGCGATGATAGTAAAGCAGTTGTTTGTCATCAACAATACCGGCAACCGGCTTCAGCTGTTACTCGCTCACCGTGCTTTTGCCGTTGACCGTTCCTCGCCCAAACTTTTTGCAAACCACCCACCAAAATGTCATTTTTTTCAAAAAATAAACCGCCGAGAAGAAGCTCACAAGAAAGGAAATCCTGTTACAATTACAAACGGCCGCCGACATTCTCAATTGGGTGAGATGGGTGTCTTATTGTTGGCGTTCGATTGGATTGGAGATGCCCATCTTATTTCTGGCGTTCGGGCATCTTATTTCTGGCGTTCGGGCATCTTATTTCTGGCGTTCGATTGGATTCCTAACTCCTAACGGCAAATGTACAGTCGTTCTTTTGCGACATTTACCGTTATGGGGCACCTCCTTCCCAATTTCCAAAATTTCGTGGTCGTTCGCTACCATTTTCATGGTCTTTATGTACCACGATAAGTGCACTCTGTCCCGGTACCAACCTCTCAAGTGAGTTTTGCAGCCGCTTCTTTTGATGTGCATAAATTGTGCAGACATCTTTACTAGATATTGATACAGTTCGAGATAAAAACAATACATACCATCAACAGAGCAGCATCATGAGCGGATTAAGCCACTTCCTGCAGTCTAAAACACAAAGTACTCCCTTTTCTCTATCGCTATCTCTCTCTACTCGCGGGCCATTTAGGAAAGAATCCACACAGAGTACATGCAACAAGCAGAAACAAAAACAGGACTATGTTCCTCCTCGAAACGTTGCAGATATCATGTCGTCAGCAAATCGACAGCATCATACAAGCGAATGTAGAGATGACGACGATGAGACTGCATCAACTTCATCCTCTTCCCCAAACAATCATACACCTGAAAGAGATGATGGCACCACACCTAATGAAAAGAGTACAACGTCGTATTCCTACAACCAATAATAGCATGATGGAGATGAAGCCCAATCGAAGTGGTACTACTTGTGTATGATGCAAAACGAAGGCAGCAGCAGAAGAAGAAGAAGTGAGACAAAGTTCTTCCTGCAATCTCCGCGATGGATGGTCAAGACTATAACGGAATAAAGATGATCACTATCGATGATGAAGGATGGGTATCGTATGCAGCAGCGACATGTTGGCTAGCTGTATACCTGTGCTGCACTTTATTCAATCTTCATGTGCTAAAGAGGGAGAATAAGAAGTGTAATGATGTGTTGAGAGCTATGTAATTGTAACACGTATATTTTAACAGTGTTGATGTATACTTGACAAAACCATCTATATTGCTGATCTCCCATTGTTCTCAACATCGCATTTAGGTGATTTGCAGTAGCTATTTGACTCCTTCTGTCTCTGTTTGACCTTGTACATTCTCCACGTAACATTATTGAGTGGCCTTCTTGAATGGAATGAGAGGTTTCACAACAACTACTACAAGACTAAGGCAGTAATTCTAATTCTAATCCTATTTTAGGTTTTTAGCCGACTGCATGTTACGATCCGCCTTCTACGGAATTTACTGATTGGATAGACAGGCTAGGACCTTGTTGTGGAGGTAATAGTAATAGTGGCAAGACAAGACACAACAAGATAATGAACTCTGACAAGTTCAATGAGCAGTCGGAAGAGAGGAACATCTCCACGCTTTTACTCCGTCTCAGTATGAATAGCAGATTGACAAGGCTGGTACTTCTCTACGTCTTCTGACTTAGGACAGTTAGCGTAAGATCCACCAGATTTGCTGCAGCAGGGAGGACGACCATTGGTGTCGGGCCAGCATTCATAATCAGGTCCCCAGCTGGCACAATAGACGTTGCCAACAAAGTCAGATGCGATATTGTCACACATGGTCGGGAAGCTGGGACACTTTCCCTTGTCGCAGCAAGAAGGCCATCCGTTCTTGTAACATCCATAATCAGGGGAATAAGTACAGATGCTGCCGCCATCTCTTTGCTGCTGAGGCTTGGGCGTAGGTTTGCGAGTTGGCTGATATAATATATTAAACAAAGAATGATGAGTTCATGTATTCTCCTGGCAATTCATAAAATTATTTTCGTCTCATGATGCACTCACCTTGCGAGTTGGCTTGCGTGTTGGCTTGCGTGTTGGCTTGCGTGTGGGCTTGCGAGTTGGCTGCAGATTGTTCAATGCATGGAGGAAGTGTTTAGTATGACACAAAAAGAAAAGAATCATGCAGGGAAGAAATAAAGAAAGAGCACACTCACTTTACGGGTCGGGTTTGTCCTTAGCTGAGGTTCACACGGCTGGTACTCCTTTACGTCTTCTGACTTGGGACAGTTGACTTCAGCCCCACCAGATTTGCTGCAGCAGGGAGGACGACCATTGGTGTCAGGCCAGCATCCATAATCAGGTCCCCAAGTGCAAATACTGCTTCCAGCCACACCAGATGCGACATTATCACACATAGTCATGAACGAAGGGCAGGTGTAATCGCTGTTGCAGCACGCAGGACGGCCGCTTTTGTAACATTTATAATCAGGGGAACGAGTACAGATGCTGTTGCCGGGCTTTGGGACGGGGAACTGTGTTGGGATCTGTGTTCCCTCACGTGTTCCCCCAGCAGCAGCAGGTTGTGTGCTGAGACTGTAGCATGTACGGTCCAGCGCTGTTACTGTAGGACACCCCTCAGTGGTCAAGTATCCATGGCCGCTTGTGTTCATCGAGTCAAAGCACCTGCTGTATTTATCTGTCAGGATGCCTTCATTATACAAGCAGTAGCAAGTTCCCGAATCACAATCGTACTCGTAGCCCACTAGTTCTGAAAGAGGGGGTCTAAATAATGCCATAGAAGAAGAGAATAGGGTGTTGTGAGAACATGTGATGTGATCTGCTACAGAGAAGTACATTATTTTCGCAATAGCTCACCTATCTTCAGGGTAGCATCCCTTCAGCTGGGAACGGTTGTCGCCTTTGACACAAGCGCTGGCGCATGGCTCTCCGTTGTGTAGTAGCCCATGAAAGCACCGTATTCAAAAGGCCGATGCTGGTTGTGTCTGTCGACACACTGAGTGTGGTATGCTTGACGTTCGAAGATGTAGCTTGTGCCCTCGTAGTCGATCCACTGATCATCAGGATAGCAGACTTCAAGCGGATCCGTCTCAGTGGCCACGAGCTTGCGCTGAGTGGTATCTGTATATAATAATGGAGAGGAGGGGGGGGTATATGTTTTAGCACGCAAGTTCGACACAATGGCGACCGGTAACAAACGCACATCGGCGCAGACAACACCGGCCGAGAGCAAGGGCAAGGACCGAGAGTAGCGATAATAACAGAGAACTACTCACCAGCACCATTAGCAGAGGCCGTGGAGGCCACGAGGAAGAGGGAGGTAAGTGCGGTGGCGGTGTAGAATTTCATTATGTTGACTTGAATCTCACCGAAGCAAGTTCTTTCTTTTGTGTTTTTATGAGCACAGTGGCAAAACACATAGCATAAATTCCGATCAAAACATCAAACATATCTTTGGTGGGACGGATGGAGTTCTCTCCACCCTGCATGAGGCTGGACGCGTGTCGTCAATGAACTCTCTACAGGCTGGACGCGTGTCGTCAATAACCCTTAACCTCACATGGCCAGCTTGAGGATAAAGAAGATTTCCAGAGATTGTGGATCAAATACACAGTGGGATGATGTCTTAGCGGTATCAAAGTTACCGTCGGTGCATAGGAATCAATAAGTATTTGAAGATGGCCAACAGATTGTCCCTAATTGGACATTTTACCGTATCGGGATGCACCTCTCTACGCAAATACCTACCTCTAAGTTGTATTCAAAAATCGAAAGTCATGTAATCGCTGGCCATTCAGCCATTCATTTTGATGTAATGTTGACCTTATTTGGTTGCTATTACTATTACGTCTATTAACATAATATTACAACTACAGTTAATTTTTTCATGCGCTTAAGGCAGATGTGCTAAAGAGAAGGAAGAAGAGATGACATGTGGTGTGAGAGGCTATGAAAATGAAACGCATATATTTAATCGTTGGTGTATACCCAACGATTCAATCCTCGTAACTGATACAGCTTTCATTGTGCTCAACAGTGCCTTCAGATGCTCTGCAGCAGCTATTTGACTCCGTCTGCTACATAGAGGAGTCCACGTTAAACATTATTGAGTAGCCTTCTTGAATGGAATGAGAGGGTTCACATCAAACCCTCACAACTACTACAAGACTAAGGCAGTAATTCTAATTCTAATTCTAATTCTATTTTAGATTTTTTGCCAACTGCTGTTAACGATCCGCCTTCTACGGAATTTACTGCTTGGATAGACAGGCTAGGACCTTGTGGTGAAGGTATATAATTAGATGCAAGACAAGACACAACAAGAGTTCAATGAGCAGTCGAAAGAGAGGAAACATCTTCACCATGGTAATCGCTTCATCGCTTTTACTCCGTCGCAGTATCAATAGCAGATTGACAAGGCTGGTACTTCTCTACGTCTTCTGACTTGGGACAGTTGAGTTCAGCCCCACCAGATTTGCTGCAGCAGGGAGGACGTCCATTGTGTCGGGCCAGCATGCATAATCAGGTCCCCAAGTGCAAATACTGCCTCCAGTAAAGCCAGATGCGTTATTATCACACATGGTCGGAAAACTGGGACACTTTCCCTTGTCGCAGCAAGAAGGCCATCCGTTCTTGTAACACTTATAATCAGGCGAATAAGTACAGATGCTGTTGCCACCTTTTTGCTTTTGAGGCTTGGGTGTAGGTTTGCGAGTTGGCTGATATAATATATTAAACAAAGAATGATGAGTTCGTGTATTCTCCTGGCAATTCATAAAATTATTTTCGTCTCATGATGCACTCACCTTACGAGTTGGCTTGCGAGTTGGCTTGCGTGTGGGCTTGCGTGTGGGCTTGCGTGTGGGCTTGCGTGTGGGCTTGCGAGTTGGCTGTAGATTGTTCAATGCATGGAAGAAGTGTTTAGTATGACACAGAAAGAAAAAAATCATGCAGGGAAGAAAAGAAGAAAGAGCACACTCACTTTACGAGTCGGGTTTGTCCTTGGCTGAGGTTCACAAGGCTGGTACTCCTTTACGTCTTCTGACTTGGGACAGTTGACTTCAGATCCGCCGGGCTTGTTGCAGCAGGGAGGACGACCATTTGTGCTAGGCCAGCATCCATAATCAGGTCCCCAACTGCAAATATCGTTACCAGCCACGCCAGAGGCGACATTATCACACATAGTCATGAACGAAGGGCAGGTATAATCACTGTTGCAGCATGCAGGGCGGCCGCTTTTGTAACATCCATTATCAGGGGAACGAGTACAGATGCTGCTGCCGGGCCTTGGGACGGGGGAGGCGACGGGGAACTTTGTTGCTGGTGTTCCCCCAGTTCCCCCAGCAGCAGCAGGTTGTGTGCTGAGACTGTAGCATGTACGGTCCAGCGCTGTTACTGTAGACACCCCCTCAGTGGTTAAGTATCCCTGGCCGCTTGTGTTCATCGAGTCAAAGCACCTGCTGTATTGATTATTCAGGATGCCTTCATTATACAAGCAGTAGCAAGTTCCCGAATCACAATCGTACTCGTAGCCCACTAGTTCTGAAAGAGGGGGTCTAAATAATGCCATAGAAGAAGAGAATAGGGTGTTGTGAGAACATGTGATGTGATCTGCTACAGAGAAGTACATTATTTTCGCAATAGCTCACCTATCTTCAGGGTAGCATCATCCCTTCAGCTGGGAACGGTTGTCGCCTTTGACACAAGCGCTGGCGCATGGCTCTCCCGTTGTGTAGTAGCCCATGAAAGCACCGTATTCAAAAGGCCGATGCTGGTTGTGTCTGTCGACACACTGAGTGTGGTATGCTTGACGTTCGAAGATGTAGCTTGTGCCCTCGTAGTCGATCCACTGATCATCGGGATAGCAGACTTCAAGCGGATCCGTCTCAGTGGCCACGAGCTTGCGCAGATTGGTATCTGTATATAAGTATTGGAGAGGAGAGGTGTGGAGGTGGAAGTCATGAGCATGTACAACAAACGCAATGCGACTGCCACAACGCAACATCGGCATAGACAAGACCGACCGAGAGCAAGGATAACAACAGAGAACTACTCACCAGCAGCGGAGGCGTTGGAGGCCGCGAGGACAAGGGAGGAAAGTGCAGTGTAGTATTTCATGATGTTGACAGTTTTTCTTTTGTGTTTTTATGGGCACGTGGAAAACACATAACATCGAATTGAAGCAGCATCAAACAATCTTTGTTTGATGGAGGAGTTCTCTCCACCCCCTGAGGAGGCTGGACGCGTGTCGTCAATGGACCTCTAAAGGCTGGACGCGTGTCGTCAATAACCCTAACACACGAAGGATAATTGATTGTAGAAGTGGCATGTGGGTGGGGGGAGAGAGACCTATCGATCAAATCCGTAAGTATCTCTCTAGAGAGAGAGAGTGATCTCTTTGGTGGAGCCCGTTGACCTAAATGGAGGAGCATGGACGACATGAATGGAGTGTGTCAACGTGAGCGGCAGGTAAAGTAGTAGATAAGTACAATATGGTAAGGGAACGAAGAGGAGGGAAGGAGAGGGGTATGGTAGGAGAAGTTTTGAGCATGCAAGTTGACGAGACGATGCAAAGGAGCATAGACATAGGACCACAAATGCAGTGTTGGTTTGGTGTAGAGGAGAAGGCACAAAGTCTGCAGTCAGTGTTAAGCAGCCAAGCAGATAACAAACGTCAATAATCAAGATCAAGGCAAAGGTAAATAGACTCACTCACCATAGGCAGAGTTTCGGCTAGCGATTCGAAAATACACACATCTACATAAAAAATGTATAGAATGGCATCCGATGCGTGCATGACATCAGAAGTTGCATGTATCACACATTTAAGACCACTTCTTAATAATAATAAAGTTAAGATATCTACCTACACCATAGTGGATCTCATTCATCTCTATCTCAATATCTCTAAACTAATTTCATACTTTAAATGACATGGCTCGGATTAAACTTCCGGGCCCGGGCCTCACGTCATGATCAGAGGCTTTGGTGATTCGAATTGTAGATGCTTCTAACTGCTGCCTTCCATGGATTGAAGTGTTGGGAGTATTGGCGACACTCATTCTACGCACGCTCAAGTCTTCCCCCTCTAGACCGGCTTGTTCCCTCACATCATTGACAAGTGTCTTATCCACCTCAAGCATACCCGTTTTCTTGTCCCGAAATACCAAGGGTGCAAAGTTGTACCCAATCAATACATCTCCAATCTTGTATCTCTTGTAGGCGTGAACAGTAAGAGCACTAATGTTGGATATGCCCGCAACAGTCACAATCAAATCTGCAAAGTCCAACTTTTCTTTGATAACATCTGGCCGAAACCAATGACTGGGCCAACTCCCATTGTTTTCCCGGATTCTCTGTTTCGCCTTATCAGTCAACAATGGTGAGGTGCCATCAAGGACGTGTACTCCGTGCCATACCCTGCTTAAGAAGGGGTGTTCAAAGTCGACCAGGTTGACTCGTACATATTCTGACCTTGTAACTCTACCACTGCCTTTGAACTTGATCCCAACAACTTTCATAATAGCATCCACGATTTCTGCTCCCTCCTTGTTACATAGTTCATTTAATATTTGGAACTTGAGCACGGGACATCCATTGAATTGATCAATAAAGGCATCGTTTTCCTTTGCACCACTTCCCCTTTCGCCTTCTACACCAACACCCAACTCAGCATCCTGGGGAGACTGGGCCAAAGGACTCTCTTCATCAATGCTAACGAAAGAATTCAGAGTAGGTCTACTATTCACCTTATCTCCGCGCCTTTCCTTGTTGTTCTTCTCTTCCCCTCCTTCTCCATTCCCACTACCAATTTGAAGCTCACTGGGCTCCTTCTGTGTCATAATTGTCTGTGGTGGACTGGAACTGAACGGATCTTCTTCATCGTCTTCGTCGTCGTCCTCCTCTTCATCATCCTCTACCACCCACTCATACTGCAAACAAACCGGATTCGAAAACACAATATTCGCATGACTTTGCACTCGATTCACCTTCCCAAACAAAATCGCCGCACACATTCCTGCATACAACAATCCCAAAAATGCCTCAATCGTGCACAACGTAACCACCCACGAACAATGATGTGGCTCAGTCTCAAGCTTTCCCCCTGGTCCATTAGGTTGAAAATCCCCACCCACAGCAGTATAAATCATTCCATACCCAACAGTTGTAAAGGTTGTCCAACTCAATGCAAACGCATCACTAAATCGAGTAGCATCCTCCGTATCATTATCCCCAAACGGTGATCCCGCCGCAACAATACACGCCGGCTGCGCATTCCCCGCAACCCAAAGGAACAATGTAAATATGAGCATAAGTACAAAGTAAATAATCATAAAGGTCAAGATGACCTCACTCCACATTCCGGTAAATGTCCAATTAATGTACATGAACAACAAGTGACCGGGACGGTAATTATGCGCATCGGGATTATTGTACCCCTCTGGACTCCACCACTTTGCACAATTATTCACAAATGGAAAATTCATGCGACTCATCCAATTCAAGATAGCCGATTGGAATCGTTCCTTTGGTTGGATGGTATATTGCTTTAATCCCTTGGTACTTTTGGCGCTGTTCATCCATGCTTGGAAATTCCGTTTGCCGAGGGAGAAGGGTTGTTTTTTGGTGGGGGAGAAGGAGCCTCCGGATTTGATGCTGGAGTTGAGAGAGTAGGCGTCGCTGTGGCTGTGATTGTCCAAGTCTTTGGAGAAGAGGCGTCGCATGCTTTTTTTAATGGTGGATCGTCGTTTTGGTTTGCCTCGTTCCTGTTTTGTTTGGGGTGAAGAAATAATGGGAGGAGCGTGTTAGAGCTGCTATATATTGTGCATAAAAATATATCTCATGTCAATACACAGCGGTCCTCTGCTGTCAATACAAAAGCGGTGCAATATCTGCACACAACACAGTCCTATATTTACATCACAGCTCTCTCAATGAACACTACTTACAGTGATGGAATGAGAATAGAGAACCCCCTCATCCGTATTTCTAATTTGATGTATATGAACCATCTTGCCATTAATTATCGTCGGCTGATTCGTATGGCCCTGGTTCATCGTGTCGCTGGATGAGTTGGGATCCCGCCGTCTCCTCATGCGTTTGCGTGCCATGATTTAAATATCTCTATTGTGTTATTTGTCGCTCTGGTGTCTGCTCAGTGGTGGTTATAGAAGCAAAGGCAGCGTGTCGTCGTCAGGAGTATTTGCGGCAATAATGAACAAGCCACCCAGTCAAGTCGTCCTCACGCACGGCGTTAAATAATGTAGCAGGGAACGATTCCTTCAACGCTCCTTCAACGTGGACATGACATGCTTGAGACAGCAGGTAGCTGGTGTTTGGTGGTAGCGACTCGTCATTGTTCATGCATGGACGCGGCAGTTGCGCTTACTTCGGGGAAGTTATCATACCAATTCCTACATATGTACAAGTCGTTCGCGCCAAGCTCTCTCTTCCAGCTTACTTCTTCTCCACACGGGGCTTTCCTATTTCACCGAGGCTGGCCACAATTCTCCACAATTTGCCGATTTTGGTCATCTCTCCTTATCTGTTGCATATGATAGGCGGCATTGCTTGCCATTTTTGATTCAGGGCTCAATGTTCTAATTCCGAAATGCGCTGTTCTATTTTTGAGTTTGTCGATGGCATTCTCAAAACATGCACATAAGTCACTTGGCATAAAAAAGTCATCTCGCTACGCTAGCAACATCATTACACACGAATACTCCATTCATCACCTAATCCAATCATCATCAAGAATGAGAGTCACCTTCCTCGCCCTCGTGGGCATGTCTGTCATCATCAAAGTCGCCACAGGCGACGAAGTAGAAACGCAATGCACCGGTAACAACAAACTGCACTGCTGCAAACAGATTCAAAATGGAGAATCTACCGCCGAAGAAGTATGCGCATCTTTTGCTTGTAGCTTGGACATTGAATGCGACGACTCTGATGGCGACAGCTGGGATGAGTATTATAGAGAAGAAAGGGACTTGGGTTATAAACCAAGTGGTGGTTGGAATAGCAAGGTTAGTACATACACTGTCCTTATTGCTCTCAAAGTGAAGTAGCTTGTTGATATTGATACAACGAATCATTCTCACATGTCGAGTGCGTCTCTCATATTCGTCACATAATTATGGTCTCCGTAGCAATCAAATAGCTGGTCGGACTGGTCCGGCTGGAACAGCAAACCTAGCGGATGGAACAGCAAACCTAGTGGATGGAGTAAGCCCAGTGGATGGAGCAAGCCCAGTGGTGGCTGGGACAATTGGTCAAAGGTGAGTGTACATCAACTGACTCTTTATTCATTTTCATTATGCATTACTAAATAATCATGCTGACATCCTCTATCTATCTCACGCTCGCATACAGCCAACTAAAAAGCCGACTTGGGCTCCTCATTCTGACTATCCAACTGTCTTGATAACAGAGCCTCCTACACGTAATCCTACCCGCGATCCGACGCCGAATCCAACAAATCCGCCAACAAATCCTCCGACTCCAGTGCCAACAAATCCGCCAACAAATCCTCCGACTCCAGTGCCGACAAATCCTCCGACCCCAGTCCCGACAAATCCTCCGACTCCGGAGCCTTCACCACATCCTACGCCTCATCCGACTCAAAAGCCATCCAAACACCCCACAAAAGAACCAACATGGATGCCCAGTGAAAAGCCTGTGTGGAGTCCTCCAGTGTGGAAGGCACCTGCACCTGCTTGGGACGGATGGAACAAACCTACAAAACGTCCAGTAAATGCTTGGAACGGATGGAGCAAACCTACAAGACGTCCAGTAAATGCTTGGAACGGATGGAGCAAACCTGCTTGGAATTCTTGGGGAGGCGGCTGGGGCCCTAAACCTACTAATAAGCCAACTCAGCCGCCGGTCAACGCTTGGGACAGCTCTTGGTCAGGAAAGAGTCCTACTGATTGGGTTCTCAACGGATGGGGTGGAGATGCATGGACTAATAATAATGCGTGGGGAGGTGATGGACACTAAGCCAAATGATTGTCCTGATGCCACGCTGTTGTCAACGTGGTATCAGGGACTAGTCTAACTGGTGTAATGGGTGGAGTCTATGGTAGTAGCGAAGATTTTCAACTCTGCTTTTAGAGGATCGTAGGTTCTGGTTTGAGTCTGACTCTTTTAATTCAGTCTAATAAAATGAAGAAGAGTGACGAGGGAGTTGGGAAGTGCGGGAAAAGTGTGTGAGTAGCAACCTTCTGTTGCACGGTGTGATGTTTTCGATCTTTGCATGTATCTATACTAGAAATGTATATTAGAAACGATTATTCTAGCTATACATCTGAAACTGTCGATGATGCAGCTCGTCCGGTTGCAGCTGTTGTAGATTGACTTCATAAGGTGCTCAATATTTTGAGTATATTTTCCTTCTCCCAGCCACGGACAGGATCCAGCTGTCTAAGAACTATAGATCAAGTTTTCGTCGGTCTAGTTGCAACTTTGGTCATCGTACAGCTTAGATTGAGTGGCGAGCTCCTACCAAGTCTCTTCGTGATGACTTCAATCCGCTGCCGTTAATTGGTGTAAACAGTCTTAGCTACCAACTCTCTTGTTCTTCTATGTTATATTGCAAGACTTTTCTGACTGCATGGCAAAAGGAACCCTATTCTATTATTCTTACGTCAACAAGTTGCTCATAGAGCACGATGGTTGCAAATAATGCAATTCTAGACGCACAATACTTCAATCATCTTTGCTGTCTCATACATTGATAGGTCATATTAATGAAAAATACCCTTTCGTTGTATGATGGATCAGCTGAATAGCCACACCCTACTGACATTACATCCATTGAATAATAAATCAGAAGCGTTGTACCATCGATACATGCTATTCGGCTTTTTTCGAGAATGTTTTGCCATACTTGCCTCCCAAGGTTACCCAATGTTGATATTATTCATCAGTAGAGGCAAAACAACGTGTAGTGATGGCGAAATGAGCGAACCTACTACGGCTTAAACGACAAAGTTCCATCAGCATGTTTTCTGGGGACCCTCTTGCACTTCTAAAGACTATCCTACTCACACTCATATATTATTGTTGTTACTCTCATCTCCACCTCTGCCGATTGTGCCGATAAATGAAGAATCAAGCCTCGTCGTTGTGACATATTGTAGACGAGCCGCTTATCGGTGCCTCTGTCCGACCCACTTGTAATATCAATGATGTTGTGGTATCGTCAATAGAATCGTTTTGTAGCTAGCTAGCTCTACATAGCAGGGGTTCATGTTGTCGTTGAATCACTCTACATGTCAACAACTTTCCTTGCAACATCCGCTACAGCTGCAGAGTCAGCCTCTGTCTTTCTGGGCTGGCTCGTCGCTCTCTATAGATGAGAGCCGCCATCTCTACAGACTTCTTCCTCCCTCATCTCATCCATTGCTGCGCATACTAACGAAGTGTATTGTCCTCGATGAGAGATGTGAGATGAGTTTTTATGTCCAGTCTCACGCGTTCTCTATTCCAGTTTGCTTCTTCTCCCCGGGGCTTCCCTATCACTCCACTGGCCACATTTGCCGATTTTGGTCATCTCTCCTTATCTATTAAACAACATCGGCGAGATTGCTTGCGAAACTGATTCAGGGCTCAATGTTCTAATCTCTAAATGCGCTGTTCTATTTTTGTGTTCGTCGATAGCACTCGCATTACATTTTTGCAATAACTGTCGATACGCTCCATTACTTCCTTCTAATCAAATCATCAAGAATGAGAGTCACCTTCCTCGCCCTCTTGGGCATATCTGCCATCAACGTCTCCGCAGGCGAAGAATTGGACGGCGACAACTGGAATAGATATTATAAGCCAAGCAATAGTTGGTCGAAACCAAGTGGTGGTTGGAATAGCAAGGTTAGTATATACACCCTCAAAATGATAGTAGCTTTTTCATATCGAATCATTCTCACATGCTGTATGCCTCTCTCGTCATCATGATCTTCACATATAGCCATCAAACAGCTGGTCCGGCTGGAACAGCAAACCCAGCGGATGGAGCAAGCCCAGTGGTGGCTGGGACAGTTGGTCAAAGGTGAGTTTAACATCAACTGACTATTTATTCATTTTGCAATACGAAATCATATGCTGACTTATCCTCCATCTCACGCTCGCATGCAGCCAACGAAAAAGCCGACTTGGGCTCCTCATAGTGATTATCCAACTGTCTTGATAACAGAGCCTCCTACACGTAATCCTACCCGCGATCCGACGCCAAACCCAACAAATCCGCCAACAAATCCTCCGACTCCAGTGCCGACAAATACTCCGACCCCAGTCCCGACAAATTCTCCGACTCCAGAGCCTTCACCACATCCTACGCCTAATCCGACTCAAAAGCCATCCAAACACCCCACAAAAGAACCAACATGGATGCCCAGTGAAAAGCCAGTGTGGAGTCCTCCTGTGTGGAAGGCACCAGCACCTGCTTGGAACGGATGGAGCAAACCTACAAGACGTCCAGTAAATGCTTGGAACGGATGGAGCAAACCTACAAGACGTCCAGTAAATGCTTGGAACGGATGGAGCAAACCAACGAGACGTCCAGTGAATTCTTGGAACGGATGGAGCAAACCTGCTTGGAATGGAAACAGATGGAATTCTTGGGGAGGCGGCTGGGGCCCTAAACCTACTAATAAGCCAACTCAGCCGCCGGTCAACGCTTGGGACAGCTCTTGGTCAGGAAAGAGTCCTACTGATTGGGTTCTCAACGGATGGGGTGGTGATGCATGGACTAATAATAATGCGTGGGCAGGTGATGGTTGGGGTCCAAAGAAACCCACGGTTTGCGCCTACTTCAGGGCCAACAAAAGCTCCAATCAAAGCACTTACCTCATCTCCTTCGATTCAACCAAGCGGTCAACCGAGTTTGGTGCCCTCCTCTGAATCAGCTCAACCATCGGTTTCGAGTCAACCGAGCGATGAACCGAGTCAAGCTCCTTCAACTTCAGCAGGACCAAGTCTGCAGCCTAGTCAAGTACCCTCAGAATCGTCGATTCCAAGTAAAAGTCCATCGGATGAACCAAGTACAAGTCCATCTGAGTCTGAGGAGCCTTCTTTTGAGCCTTCATTGGTACCATCGTCTTCATCTGCTCCATCTCGAGGACCAAGTCTACAACCAAGTACAAGTACAAGTCCATCTAATTCAGCAGAACCTTCTCGACAACCCTCTGTCCCTCCAACCATAGTCATAGTTGGACCGTGTATCAACAACTGTGGTGATGCTCCTGAAGTAGAACGACCCAAACCAGCTTCGATCCAACCCACATTCATGCTAACCGATAAGCCTGTCGTCAATGTCGGACCACCGTCTTGCGAACGAACATGCGACTCTGTAGATTCTTGCAAGGATGCGTGCATGCAAATTGGCTCGGAGTGGGGTGGACCTCTACTGTGCAAAGCAATACTACCATGCCTTACGCTGGATGCTTCTACAAAGAAGAAGGCAAGTGCTGGTATGGTGATTTTGGATCTTATGAAGATAAATCTGTTCTTTTCCGGGTAGATGAGAGACAAAGACTTTGTTGTGATGATTTGGATGAATAATTGTGAAGAGGTTAGAAACATGTATCTCCTTATCTGTCGTGTAATGTATCATTTTTCTTAGGGGTAGTAGCAAATAGTGTCCACCCTAGTCTAAAACGGAATAGCTTAAATCTGTTTAGTTACATCAAAGCCACTTTAACGATGAGCATGTGTACCATCTTCTAAGAGATACTCATCGTCATCCCATGTTTCACTTTCATCAGCGTTGCCTACATTAACTTCATGGTTGCGTAGGATAAGTATATCATTCCTATCCTCCTTATCAAAGACGCCGTCACTCGAGCTGACCCAAGTCACCCCTGGCGAGGACTTGGCGGTCAGCCTAGCCTCTCCTCTCGTCCGTACTTTGACCGTGTCACCTTCCTTGACTGAGCCTTCCAACAGCAACTTGCTCAAAGGGTTCAAAATGTCTCTCGCAAGCACTCGTTTTAGCGGCCTAGCTCCATATCTGACATCATATCCTTTTTCTGCGATGCAATCCAATGCCACTTCACTAACATCTAAAGTCATATTCTGACCATCCATCAACCTTTTGGCTATTTCATCCAAGTGAATGTTGGCAATATCTCCCATATTTTCTCGCTGCAGCCGACTGAACACCACCGTTTCATCATGCGATTCAGAAGCTCTGGCGAGAGGGTTCCACGTACAACCTCCATCAAAGCATCCTTCACGTGAGGTTCAGCACCCGTCAGATCGGGAGGGAGCTCTGCGATCACAGATGCACCCATGTTAGATGTCATTACGACGATAACGTTCCGAAAATCAACTTTGCGCCCGTGACTGTCTGTTAGATGTCCTTCATCGAACAGTTGCAACAAAATATTCCAAACATCCTTATGTCCTTTCTCAAACTCGTCCAACAAAAGTATTTGGTAGGGACGCCTTCGCACACTTTCTGTGAGAGCGCCGCCTTCTTCATACCCTACGTAACCGGGCGGACTGCCTATTAGTTTTGATATTGTATGCTTCTCTCCGTACTCACTCATGTCAATCCTTGTCATGGCTGAATCGTCGTCAAATAATGACTCTGCAAGTGCCTTGCAAAGTTCAGTCTTACCTGTGCATATGAGTATGGTTGGAAATATATGAGGAAATGTTAGAACCAGCTATGTGTCGTCTACAAAAAATGCGAGAGACGTCCACTTACCAACGCCTGTAGGCCCAATGAAAAGAAATGTCCCCAAAGGCCTATCCGGATCCTGCAATCGTGTACGTGCCAACCTGACACAGTCGCTTACAGCCGATAGAGCGGCATCTTGACCGACGACACGTTGCCTCAATTGATCCTCTAATTTGAGAAGCTTTCGTGACTCACTGCCGGTGATTCTAGACACTGGAATACCGGTATGCCGAGCAACGACGGTCGCTATGGCATCAGCGGACACAAAGTCAGAAAGCATTTTGTGTTGATTTCCACCCTCGTTTTCTTTCTTGTCCCAGGCGTTTAGCTCATCTTCTAGTCTGGGGATAGTTGCATGTTGTAGCTCAGCTGCCTTAGCCAAATCACCTTTGCGGGATAGATTTTACAGAGCAATGAGAGACAAGTTAGATTAGCATGCAAAAGAACGAAGCTTGACTGCCGCTCCACCAATGCAAAACTTACCTTGCTTCCTCACAATTGTAAGCTCTCTTTTAGCTGCGTCCAACTGTTCTTGTAACTTTTTACCACGCTCCAACTCATCCTTCTCAGCCATCCACATATACTGAAGACGATCAAGCTCCTTCTTCATTGCATCTACCTCCTTGTCCACCTCTTCCTTCCTCTCCATCGCTCTAGCATCATCTTTCTCATTCGCCAAAGCCGATTGTTCAATCTGCTTCGTTAGCAAATCCCGTTCCACTTTGTAAACTACCTCCGGCTTGGATTCCTGTTCCAATCGTAATCGACTGCATGCCTCATCGACAAGATCGATACTCTTATCTGGTTGTTTCCGATCGGCAATATATCGATTGCTAAGCGTCGCTGCTGCAATGAGTGCTTCATCCTTGACACGTATTCCATGATGCAACTCGTAAGAGTTCTTCAGTCCACGTAATATACTCACAGTGTCTTCCACATTGGGTTCGGCAATATAGACACTCTGGAATCTACGAGCCAACGCTGCGTCTTTCTCAATCAACTTGTATTCATCTAACGTGGTTGCTCCAACAAGCTGCAATTCCCCCCGTGCCAACTTTGGTTTCAACATGTTGGACATATCCATGGAACCTTCTCCCTTCCCTGCTCCAACAATAGTATGCAATTCATCCACAAAAAGAATCACTTCTCCAGCCAAATCTTGAATATCTTGTAATACCGCCTTGAGCCGCTCTTCGAATTGACCTCGAAACATAGCGCCGGAGACTAAGGAGGAGACGTCGAGACTGATCACTCGTTTGTTTTTCATACTTTCGGGAACTTCCTTGTTGGCGATGCGTTGGGCTAGTCCTTCGGCAATGGCAGTTTTTCCTGTTTATGATAATAGTAATAATATCATGGCATTAGCATCACACCTCACATGAACATGGATATGTTAACATGTAATCAACAGCAGCAATCAAGTAGATACAATAAACGTAATCAACAGCACACATCACCATATATCAACACTTACCAACACCAGGCTCACCAATCAACACCGGATTATTCTTCGTCCTACGTGCCAAAATTTGCAATGTCCTTCGAATCTCCTCATGCCTCCCAATCACTGGGTCTAGCTTCCCCTCCTTGGCCAATTGAGTGAGATCCACGCCATATTGTTCGAGTGTTTCTCCCGGTTTGGAATTTTTGTTGTTGGCGGCTTTTTGTGCATGTTGGAATATGTTGCCGAGATTTCCACCTGATGAGAATTGTCGTACTTGTTGCTGTTGTTGTGGGATAATTGAATTTGTGTTCATTAGAGATGATCGATTCCAACTGCCGCCGCTGCCAATAGGAATATGATGTGATTGCTTAGAGCAAAGCCTTCGGATGCCTTCATGTCCACTAGGAAATGATAGCAAGTTATTACTGGTGGCATGAATTGCTTTGGGAAGTATATTCATGGATGGCAAGACCGAAAGCGAACGCTGCCATTGATGAGCTACAGATGGATGAGTCATCATGGTGGTTTGAGTTTGACGGAGCAGCTTTTGTGTCATCATCGGCGGATGACGCAATAGCGGCCGGTTGGTGCTGCTGTGTAGGATGGTGCTCAGCATGGTTTTCATTTGATTGTTTGTTGCTGCCTCTTTTATTTGAGCAAAGATGTGATAGTAGATTGAGATGATGAATGAGAAAAGCGCAGCGATGTATTGTAGCAGCGCGGGACTGCATCATCAATCACCAACTGACCGATTTTCGAAGATTGAAAAGTCAAACTGGGGGTAATCTTTTCGAGCGATCCCATCCACTAAGCAAGCTAACTCTAGTAGTACCCCCCAGTTTGGCTTATCCCCCCCCTCAAAATCTCAGCCTCTACAGGGGAGTCGCTCGAACTGTACCCCCCAAACTTGCCTATACCCCCCTCCAAATCTCAGCCTAGGGTACAAGTTCATACCCCCCTCCTTCATTACTACAGATTATACTATGAGTATGAGTGTAAATACTAGCTGACATATCCGACTTATACCCCCCCAAACCCAGCCTAGCCTGAAATTCTTATACCCCCCGGGGGGTTAGTTCGAGCGACTCCCCTGTAATCAAGTTCTGATACCCCCCCCTAATAAGATAGAAGATATATTCGACTCATACCCCCTAAATCCCAGCCTAGCAAAATTCTTAAATCCCCCGGGGGATATTATGGTTCGGCGACTTCCTGTACATAACGATGACGCTAAGTATACATAAAAGACATTTACACATCTCTTCGGCGAAGTGCAACCCGTGAATCAAAACTGTCCAAGTATATATGTACTCTCTAGTTACAAAACTTTCCACGACTACATACTCCACGAAGAACGTGCTTCATGCTTCGATCACGCCCCCATCAACCAACCTTACATCAACGGAAACAATAAATACTTTTATCATTAAGAGCAAGATTGCACCTCTTCTAATCACGGGGCTGAATATCATTAGCATTAACAATCGAGCTGCAATAATTTTTGAACTGCAAGCGTCATGTTTCTGATTCTTCACATGCTGCGACAAGCACCTTCGGAGGTGAATCATTCTAATACGAAATGTTATGGTTTATTTCTCTTCCTTAACATGGCGGCACTTGTCATATCGGTAATATTAGATGTGGTCATGGCTGGTATTATTATTGACTCGTTTGGACCCGATGGCAGTTATATCTCAGCTTTCTTCTCGCACAATGATGCTTTGATTCATATTGTGGGACTGTTGCTGGTGAGAACTTTGGCAGTGACTGCTGCGTTCACAAGTCTGGTGGTTTGCTGTTTAGTATCTGCTGGGAAAAGAGATTGGGATGCGAGATGAGCGTAACGTTGCCTTATATGGGTCTGGTTAGGGGGGTGAGGAAGTGATAGACACAAAGTTGTCCTAGCCTCTCTGGGAGAGTTAAGTATCGATACCGCTGCTCAATAAGTTAAGGTTCAGGTTGTCGAGAGTTTAGTCAATCGTGAATCAGATTGCTTACTTGTACAAGATGATGCTTGGTCAGGGAGCTGGATGCTGCCTCAGTTTGGAAGTGCAAGCAACGTGTGCTTTGTACCACGCTCGGCGGTGTTAGGTTTTGATATTTACGTGCCCTTGCGTTCCTATTAAAAGTTGTGGTGCCGAAAGGAACATTGGATGTAAGTTGCTGTTGAAATGCTCACTCAAATCAGGCTGTAATATTTGGCTCTTACCTCATCTTCTGTGCATCTGTTTTGTGCTCCCAAAGAAAGCAACCAGCCTTGACTTATCCTCACACTCACAAGCAATTGTGTTTGAGGGGGATAGAGAAACATGATATCCTTCCAAAAATTGAGCATATTCATTCGTTGTGGTGTCAATTCTTGAAGGGGGCGGGGTGTGCCGATGCAGGCTACTATCGAGCGGAGCAGGATGGATAAGACCCGTCCCTTCATGTCCGAGAAGAAGTCGGTAGGTTTAGTGATGATGTTTTCCATGCTAATGTCTGAAGGTCCTGATGATAATTGGCGAGTGACAGGCGGAGTGAAGGCAGGTGGACGGACTTTCCCTTCAACTTGCGCCAAAAAGCTAGCTCCATCATGCTCCAGAGAGTAGGTCAATATTGAAATCATCAAGGCGTGTGGGGGTGGCTCATGCAGCTATGATCGAATGGAATCTGTCGCGGAAACATTAATTACTCTCCTTCATGTCGACGGTGGCAAGGGGAGGGATAGGTGGTGCACCAATCCGCTGCCGATCGCACTCAAAGGATTTCGTGAGAGATCATCCACTGGCCGAAATCTCAGCTCACAGTTTGAAGTGGAAAGGAATAAGAAACGCAGTATCAACTGCTCTTCCATGTGGGAGGGGGAGTCCATCAAGACGTCGTTCTGCTTCATAAATAGCCCACCGTCACCAGAACTACGCTGATGGGCCTGGCTACTGGTTCTCTGGTGACCGACTGGTGAAAGCATAAGAGTGGCGGTCCTTCGTGGCGTGGCAATTAACATGTGCATTGGTCTACTTAGCCATGTGGCTTATCGAAAATGCGAATGGATGCTAAATATATAAGACTGCTCATGACTGACCAATCAAGTTGGCCTAATTAGCCACCAATCTGGCCTAAATAGCTTGAAGTCGTCTGAAGAACACAAAAGAGAGGAAAACTCCGAGCGAATCCGTTGAAGTAAGTGATATGATGCAAAAAAGCGAACCACAAACAAAATATCTCTATACAATCAATCGGAAATAATTACATACTTGTGTATGAGAGAGGGAAATAATTATTGGAGAGAGAGGCGGTGACGTTACTTCTTATTATGCTTAATTAAGCTGTAATTGCAAAAATGAATCCATCAAAACAAGGCACGGACAAAAATCAGTGGAGTGAATGGTCCTCCACATCTTCCGCCTCAAATAGAGGCGAAGAATTCGCTGAGCAACAACGGTATCACGCTCAGCATGGATTGACCGTTGCAGCGATGCCAAGTCATCATGATAGTTTCCCTCGCCTTGCAGATCACACCTATCGTGACTTCTCCACCTACATCAAGGATGGAAATAGGATAGAGAAACATAAGAAGTCTGACAGGAACTTTCCGGCCAGATTGCATGCGATGTTTGTCCAGTGAACAATATTCGCACATCATTTCATGGATGCCCCACGGTCGGGCGTGGAAAGTAATCAATAAAGAGCTTCTGGTGGAGGAGGCAATACCAAAGTTCTTCGGCCAATCCAAGTTCTCATCGTTCACCAGACAACTGAGTGGATGGGGGTTCAAAAGATTACATCAAACAGGTCAGGGTAAGTTCAATAGTATGCGTGTATATTCAAACTCCTTCCTCGTTGCTTTGAAACTCATTTCTTTCCACCTCTCTATCTTTATACTGTACAGACTTTGGATGTTACTACCACGAGTGTTTCCTCCGTGGACATCCGCGGCTCACGGTCCTCATGAGAAGGGTACCTAAAGGACAGGGCAAAGCTACTCCGAACATGCATTCCGAACCTGACTTCTACCTCATTGCAAAACAATATCCGCTGGAGAATTCAGCTGATGCTCTCAAAAAGGAGAATGAAAAAGTCTTGCGCCTAGAAGCAACATCAGAGTGTGAAGACAACTACAATCCGCTCTTGACAAGGAAAGCAGCAGCGCCTAACATGGAGAGCATATCACAACAACATCAGTGGGATCCATTTGATCAAGAAGTTGATTCTACTCACTCAACTCACCGCGAGGCTGCTCCTGAAGCTGCTGTGAATCAGTATGATGCTGGCAATACTAATCAATCCAACAAACATTCAAGTCAATCTCACTCTTTTGCGTCTGCAGGTGTGGACACGAAAGAAGATGAAGAACAAGCCGAGTCGGATGTTCATGAAGCGATGAAATACGATCCTTTTCCATATCAAAAACAATCAGGACCAGGATCATATCATGACCGTGGATATTCTGACCCCTTTCCCGTATCAAATTATCAGTTGGGCCCACATATTGGTTATTCCATGCACCCAGCTCATTACGAAGCTAATATGAATCGGCATTATGGCAGCAATGTTAATCAATACGCAGCATTCGCTTCGCAACAAGCTGCAGATGCATACTATTATCCCCAGCATCATTACTCTCAATCTCAACAGCACGATGTACACAGCGACAAACAAGCGTCCAACTACGATTATTGGCGCAGACATCCTTATTCTTACTACAATAATCATTACAGTACACAGGGAGTTGTTAGAGGCGACAATCAGGAGCCTCACGGAGCTCATACAGCACAGTTGCACTATCCAGGTCAGGGAGTTTGTGATCAAGAGCAACTTCTTCTTCCAAGTTTCAAAGAGAAAGAGGAAGAAGGCTCCAAACCCCAATCTTGATGTGTGTTACACAATCTTTTTTCGACGTCATATTATAAATGTAAGATAGCATATGTAATATTAATATCATTATTCTGCGGTCAAGTGATGATAGAACTAAGTTCATCCAATTATACTACTCTGATGGAATGCGTGGGGTTCCAAACCTCTTGATGATTGGGCAGCAAGCTAAAGCGACTTGGGATGAGGAAGTGGAGAACACATTGCCTGTCCCTGGGAGAGCATATTGATAGCATTGCGCTTCAAGAGAAGAGGGTGTCTTGAGACAATCTCGAATCGGATATTCTTATGCTAAATTAAGTGTAACAACTTGGAACGATCAACTTTGGGAGAGAGACAGTCGGCGGTTGTTGGCTTTGATCCTCTCTGGGTTGAATTGCATTCAACGTTGACATTTTAAAGCATGTGCAAAACTGGGAGCGACTTGATTCTGGATTAATGGATTGAGAGTATGCACGATTCTGGCTCGCTCTCTTCTTGCATTATGCATTTGAAGACGCACTCTCTTTTGTTGAGGCATAATCGTCATCGGCAGCTTCTTCTGAGGTTACTGCTGCACGATCTTCGAGTATGTCTTCCTTGATGGCAAGTTGCATTCTCAGCTCATCTCAGCCTGGTCTCAGCAAACTGTACTGCACGGTGGTGATTGCGTTGGTGGCGGGAGGAGTCTGCGATGATCAGATCGGCGGGCTGGTTGTTGTTGTTGTATCTTATGTTAGCTAAGAGAATACAACAGAATGAGAATGAAGGACAATACGCAGAATGAAGGAGCTCGCGGCAGGTATTGTAGCATTGTACTTCTTAGCTTTACAGGAGAAGCGTTCGCATGCAGTTCGCGTTCTCGCCGAATACTGCATAGGCCTAATACCTGGCGACAAATGAATCCCGCTCAGCCGTAATTATTGGTACTCAAAGGGAGAGGTGGTCATCTTATTTCCACCTGAATGCGAAACAGTTGATCTAACTCCTAACTCTGAATGTAAAAGAACACAAGAGATCAAATTCCTCGGGCATTACTTAGCTAATAGTTTGCTCATAAAGAGGCAACTAACCGGTCCAGTTCTCATACTATTTCGCCGAAGAAGTTGAGAACTGGTTGAGGTAAGTAAGTAAAACGGATGTTGAGGTTCATGCTTAACTTTTCACTGCATGCACATTAATTTGTAGAGGAATTAATTCGTCAATCAAGAGGGAGGTGAGCAAACAAAACTCATCCCTGCTATTATTAATGAATCAAAGGAGCGAGTCGTCCTGGTCCTTCCCATCTTCCGCCTCAAAATTCTCAAAGATAGACGAGAAACTCGTCACACAGCATTTATATTATCACTCTCAGTACGGCTTGAAAGTTACGGCAATGCCGACTTCTGATGATTGTTTCCCTCGCTTTGCGGACCACACCTATCGCGAATACTCCACCTACATCGAGAGGGGAGGTGCGATAGACAAACATAAAAAGTCTGACAGGAACTTTCCTGCCAGGCTGCATGCGATGTTGTCCGATGAACAATACTCGCACATCATTTCATGGATGCCCCACGGTCGAGCGTGGAAAGTAATCAATAAGGAGCTTCTTATGGAAGAAGCAATCCCGAAAATTCTTCGGTCAAATCCAAGTTCGCTTCGTTCTCCAGACAGCTGAGTGGATGGGGATTCACGAGGCTCCACAAAGCAGGTCGAGACTTTGGATGTTACTATCACGAGTGTTTCCTCCGGGGTCATCCGCGCCTCACGGTCCTCATGAGGAGGGTGTCTCCTGGTCAGGGCAAGGCTGCTCCTAACATCTATGCCGAACCTGACTTCTACCTTATTGCAAAGCGGTATCCTCTTGAAAAATCAGCAGATGTGCCTGATAGGAGAAAAACGAAGCTTCAAAGCATGAAGATGAAGATGTTCCTCTTGCGGCTAAAGAGGCAGCAGCACCTGACATGAAAGAGAGCATTTCAACTCATCAGTGGGATCCATATGACCAACAAAATGCCGCACATCCAACTCGTGAAGCTGCTGCTTTGAGCTGTTATGATAGCAGCATTCATTTCTCCAAGGTTTCCAGTCAATCTGACTCTTTTGCGGGTGTGGATGTGAATAGGGGTGACGACAAGAAAGAGGATAAATACCAAGAAGCAATTAAGTATGACCCTTTTTCCGTGTCATATCACCATTTGGATCCACAAGGTTATTCCATGCATCAAGCTCACCATGAAGCTGTTATGAGTCGGTATTATGGCAGCATGGCCGCAGCTGGGTACTATTATCCTAAGTCTTATCGCTCTCATCTCCACGATGACGACATGTTCCCTTACGATTATCGGTACAATAATCCTTATTCTTGCTACAGTAACTATCACAGTGCACAGGGACTGGCTCAAGCTCAAGGGTATGCTCAAGCTCAAGGTGCTAATACTGCAATACAACCCGCACTACCCAGCCCAAGGAGCTTGCAATCAACAACTTGCCTCTTCTCTTCCCGAATTCAGTCAGTTGGAGCACGGACAGGAGTTGAAGTCAGTCTTCAATGAAGACGAGAAAGAATCTGATTCCAAACCACAAGCTTAAACTACAAGCTTAATGCATGTGGCACAGTCTTCTTTTGGGCGCATCAGACGTACGGTCGTGGCCGTGGCTCAAATGTTTAAATAGTAGCTGTCGGTCAATTAACATAGGTAAAAATGTGTCTTGTTGTTATGTCGTTGGGTGGCAAAGCAGTGTTGTGTATATGCCCCTCTTCATTCAACTTGATTCGTGCTTGAATAGTGGGCATCCAAACGTCTACTCTCTGACTCAAGAACAACTCAAATTGAAATTGTTTCTTGACCGAGACAGTAGGACCTGCCTCAACCAAAGTCAAAAGCAAGAAAGCTTACATTTAATGAATTGCATGCATGCATTTTACATTATCAGAACATTTTTACAGAAATTTATCAGTTGCCTTTTACCCCTCACATCATCAGCTCCTCCTCCTCCTTCCTGCCCATTATAATAACTAGCAAGCCAAGCATAATTATAATTAGCAGCCCAATCCTCATCCAGCTGACATTTGCACTCATACCCTTCAAAAAATTGTTGATAATACGCACAGACATCTCTCATCTCATCATCCGTCTCGGTAGTAAACATGATCGCAATGAATGTACTATACAGCACGAAACAAGAGGCAACCCCCACACCCAGCCAAAAGACTGTCCCAAACTTATTCCTCATTGTGAATGAAAAACATACAATTCCAATGGCAAACCCGGCCACTAATCCACCAAGGTGCGCTGCCCAATCCACATAGGGGATAAAACTCATAGCCATGACGATAATAATCCCAAAGATGACATGACACGCCTGTTCTTTGCGAGATTGCTCTGCTGCCAATTCCCTTACCGTCGTGCCCTTTTCACACATCAATACTATAATCTCTGCAAACTTGGCACCGAATAAGCCCATGATGGATCCGGAACTCCCTACGGATATCTGATCTGGCATGGCGATGACACTTAATACGGAACTTCCAATTGCCGATCCAATGTAGACTATTATCCAGATCAATGATCCCCATTCTTTCTCCCATCGGTTACCACTGTCCATCTGAACTAGTACATTCCCCGCCAAGTGAATCAACCTGCATGTAGAAAGATGGGTGTAATCAATCGATATAATTCTCCATCGTCAATGATTAGTACGGCATTTTTGGCACCCCAGTAGTTTAGTGCGTCTGGGTAGGGACCGATCATTGGATTTATTTCAAGTGGGGCTACGCCGCACTGCCACATCATTAGTGGTAAGATGATTACCTGAACGACGACGAATGCCGTGGAGAGGGGAGCATATCGCTGTTTGTGATGAACTGTTGCTAGCTCCTCGTCATCGAAGTCGTCTATATCCTCATGCTGATCATGAGTTCGTTCTTCGTCTGTTTCAAGAGAGTAATCTTCGGTTGCTTCTGCGGCTCGACGTTTACTTCTGGAGGGTGAATTGGATAGCGTGGATGGCGGTGCATACGAGTGTTTGGTGGCTGGACCGGTGTCATTCCAGCTGGAGTAATTTGTTTGAGATGTGGATTGTTGCTTTGGTGACTCCATTGCCGGGTTATGAATGCTAGCGATTTGTTATTACTGCGATCGATCGAGCTTTTGCATCTAATAAGCGTTGAAGCGGCGCAGCACTTGTTGCGAGAGCGAGGCTTTGAATCGTTGACCGCCTCGCTCAGTCAGAGAGCAGAGAGGAGAGCGAGAAGATGTGAGCGCTCTCAACGCTTTCTCGGCGCACCTTCCACCAACGCCAAAAAGATGCCGATTTTGTATGTGGTCTTGTTGTTTCACCGCAACAGAGAAGGAGAAAGCAAGAGATGAGAGGTAGGTACTTGTACCCTGTAGATACGCCTAACAGTATCAATAATCTGAAAAAGATCTTTTGCTTGACACCTTTGCTTTGACCCGTTCTTACCGTTTCGCAACCCTGTCAAGCAAAGCTACTCTTTGATGCACTTGCAGTTCAAAAGATAAGCCCCCAGCCATCACATCAATCCTCTCAGAACTCTTCTGTTCATTCCATCTCAATTGCCTACTATCACCATCACCATCATCTCTCGTCTACATCTACAAACTTCGACTTCGACTCTCATCGAACTAAGCAAATATGAACTCATTCCGTGTCGTCAACACCGTCTCTCGTCGCATGATGTCCTCCGGCGTCCCATCAGCCTTTTGCCATCAAGCCCAAGTTCAAGGTCCCTAAATCTGCTGGTATGGCGGTAAGTGTACAGTCTGTGTGTATATACATGTTGTGTTTTGTGTGCATAACTTCTTTCGACAGGTGTTCTGACAACATACCGCTCCACTCTATCTCTCTACGCATGATACGCTGCTCATAACATCATACAATCAATCACTCACTTTACCACGATCAAAGGATATGGAAACAAAATTGTGGGCCATCAACCCCGGTCTAGCCGTAGGACTCGCCGGAGCAGGAGCGTTCGTTGCCGGAATGGGTGTTCACGTTCTTACAAGGGGAACGACTATCAACACTGGTGTGAAGAATGCTAGCTTTGGCAATTGATTGTGATGGGACTGAGTGTTGATATTGCAGATTGAGGAGTGCAGCGCTGATTTTGTGTCAGGATATTGTTTGATTTGAGTAAATTATGTAAGGGAAAGTTGCAGCGTTGTTTAACAGTACTCAAAATTGACTGATGTTGTATGGATGTGCTCCGTATCGTACTATGGAGTGAATGATGTGTTCTTATTGTCCCTCCTCATTTGACAGGACAGACGAGTAATCACGATAGGGCTGTCATCACTAGCGTATGACTTGAATGGACGAGATGATCCGTCTTCGTCTTGTGGGGCTTGGGGCCCTCTTTAGTGTTGGCCACTTTGATCGCTACATGTCAACTATGATCTGATTTTGAATTGGCTGTTGGTACTCTTACTTTATCACTCTAATAGGCTCTAATCTCTTTACAATAGTGTTCAGTCCTTGCTGGCTATCCATACCAAACAACCTAGAAAACTGAAGCTGAATATCCATATCAAATTGATCATGATCCTCTTTGAGATCTCCCAAAAGATCTCCCATCAGGAGATCAGTTGGCCACTCGAAAGACACTCTTGTGCATCGCTTGATGGTGGTAGTGGTGGATTCTTCCAAGCTTGATCCGGACAGGTCGGGTTCTTCAAAGTTGAAAGTGGTCCTTCTCACAGCGGGGATAGAATAGTAGAGGAATGGGTCCTCTTGCTTTAGCGATTGCAGGTCTTCTGCACTGAGGTTACTGATATCGAATTCTATCGCCTCTGGGGCGCCCACTGCTGTAGCTGCAGTTATCTGCACGGGTTCGGATATGGAAAAAGAAGAAGCAGAGGGCTCATTCTTCTTGATGAAGGGAGTCGTCGTTGATCTGGCGTTGCACATTGTGAGGATACAATTGTGTGGTAAGTAGTAGCTTAGTTGACAATACAGCAGTCCTAACTCGTGGTCGGTTCTTTGAATGATATTTTATGGAGTATATTCTTTTTGTGATAGTGTATTCTTGTGGAGAGACTCGTGTTTTTGATGAGCAGGCTCAAAGGCCCGAAGTACCGCAAGGAGAGTTGGTAAAGTGGTCTTTTGCGGACCTACCAGCAAGACATGAAAAATGCACAGAATATCCCCATATTTGTTTGCGTCAAGGGAAGATGAAAATGACTGCACTTTGTAAGCGGTGCGAGAGTTGTGTAAACGAGGCCTTGCTGTGTGTTGAGACGATTGAGCCTAAATAACATTGAATACTGCATAGCACAGAGATGATGATGATGAAAATGACTGCACTACCGTGCACTGTGTAGACAACGTAACAGGAATGACAGGAATAAACAAAAACTCCGCAAGCAGCGTAAGCCTCTCTTCTAGAGGTCTGTTTTTGTTATGTAAGTTAAGGTAAGTATAGAGAAGAAATGATCGATGATCGAGGTATTGATGGGTTCTGATCAGTGCTCAAGTTAAGGGCACTGTTTATTGTAAGGTCTTCTACATTGCTCCGAGAGGAATGCAGACAACACGACGAAGAGTGGTTCCGTAGAAGTTATGCTGATCATCTCTAGACGCAGCAGTGTAACCACTTGGAAGTGTATCAGCAACACGGAATTATGGCTCACGACACCAGCCTCTCTCATAGCATTGCTGCCGTGCCGGCCGATGGACGAGATGGAAAGGCCAAATAAGAAGGGGTGGACGAATCCTTTCGCGGTGCGACAGCCAGTATCCACCGTCTCAAATGTCTCCATCTCGCCACTTCTGTCCTCAGCTATGGTATTAGCTATTAATATGTCCTATGGTATGTGTCAGTAATTCGGAGCAATACCTGAGTACGTGTGAGTGAGCTGGTGAAGAGGACGCCTGAAAGTCTTCTCATATCATCTGCGTGCAGCGCTGTGATTGCGATCGGGTACAA
>JAHBBA010000623.1:0-24359 GCA_018806925.1 Skeletonema costatum | reverse complement strand
CTTCATTCAGCTTCGCTTCAGTGAGAACCGCGAGAAATCTAAATTAATCATGGAACAAGAGT
The DNA here is from genome assembly GCA_018806925.1 of Skeletonema costatum. Taxonomy (NCBI): domain Eukaryota; phylum Bacillariophyta; class Thalassiosirophyceae; order Thalassiosirales; family Thalassiosiraceae; genus Skeletonema; species Skeletonema costatum. The sequence continues at coordinate 24,297 of JAHBBA010000623.1, read as the reverse complement.
GAAAGGGGTAGTAGAGTGCTTAGCAGACACAAATTATTGTCTTAGCAGACAATGTCATATGTAAGGATAACCTACAATCCCGATGGAGTCGCTCTGCCCCGCTAAGGAGTCGCTCGATCGGGGTTCTGGGTTCTGGGTTAGTTCGATTTCTGGAGCGGCCCTCAATTCAAATCAATCACTGCGTGCCGTGCCCCTTGCTAATGATTTGTAGAAACATGCAGAAGTCTACGCCATTGCTGATAGGGTAGATGATAATTATATCCTAGCTAGTTCATCATCAGTTAAGCCGCAATATGGGACCGTTCGCTAACATCAAGAAGAGCCGCTCCTTCAGTGCGGTGCAAGGTGGCGGCAATGCCACTTTGCAACACAATGCCGACGCCGATGACAAAACCATGTCATCACTCGTAAATGAACAAACTGCAGAAGACCTGCAGGAAACTATCACTGCTCTTCGCCAATCTATTGCAACACACGCGAATGCCAACGCTGAAACGCTCGAACACTTCACAACGCTGAAAAAGGCTCACGATACGCTCTATTCAGAACACCTTAGTCTTCAAGAACAGATGGACGACGCAGTCGAACTACTGAAATATCTTAAGGAAGAAAAATGTTCAAATGAGACCAAGATAAAAGAACTTGGTACGGAAATCGGGGTATTAAGAGAGAGCGCAAGTGGCAAGGTCGGTGGAGGAGTCGTTAGTTTGACAATTGAGAATCTGACAAGGGAGAAGATGGAGTTAGAAGAGGCATTGAAGGTAATGGAAGAGGATAGACAGGAAGCAGTGAATAATATTGAACAGTATGAACTGGAGAGGAAGGAAATAGCGGATAGGTTGGATGAATTTGGGTTGGATGGAACTCAAGAAGAAGGGCTGACAAGAAAAGTAGCGTTGTTATACAAACAGGCAAGTAGCCAAAAGGAACAAATCCGGAAACTTGAAGAGCAATCAAAGCAGCGTGGAAATTATGATGCCAAATTACAAACCCTTCTTTCGAGTATGACTGAAGAGAAGAACAGAGCCAACGAATCTATTACTAAATTGCAGCTCGAGAAAGATTCACTCATGAGGGAACAGGAAACAATGAGGTCTGAATTGAAAAGTATTCAGCAACAGGAAGAAGAAATATGTCAACTGAATACCAAACTCTCTGATTCCTTATCGACTATCGCACAACTGAAACGAGAACGAAATAATAACAATGCTCCTACAGAGGGACACAACGAATTGCTGCTTGAAAATGAGTCTCTCAAATGCAAGATCCAAGATTTGCAAGATCAGGTAGAAAAGTACAGCCATTCTGCTGCACAGAAAGATGAAATACAGTCTCAGCTTGAAAGAGAAATGCAAGAGCGGTTGACAAAACGGTTGGCAGTGCAATTGCAAGAGAGTAAGGTAGATATGGAATTGCAAATTCGAAAGGAACTAGAGGAGGAATACAGATCGTCATCACACCGTCCACCTGCCAAGAGTAAGAGTAAATCTTTTCACGGTGCTGAGGTCTCATCGTCTCAGTCTATAGGTCAAGGTGGTGGTGCTTCACCACCGATACAGCTTGAAATTGAGAAAAATCTCCGAATGCAGCTGCAGCAGGTGAAGAAAGAGAGGGAGCGCTGGACAAACGAGCAAGAAGAGTTTCAAGCGAAGGTACTACTTAGTCAGCAACAACTAACTCAGGTGCGTGATGGGTACAAAAAGAAGTTGGATCGCGAGAAGGCACGTGTGACTGAATTAGAGGCTGCAGTTTCAGATCGAGAATCGGTCATTGGAAAATTGTCTGATGAGTATCGGCGTGCCATGGATGACCTGGACGAATTGCAGATGGGCCAAGCAAGAATCAAAGAGACTCTTGTCCGGCAGCACGAGGCGGAGATACAAGAACTGCAGATTGAAATTGATAGCCTCCGTAATGGCGAATTGGGTCAAAATTGCAAATACAACAAGCTCAAAAAGGAGATGGACACACTGAAGCAGAAGTATCATAATAATGATGACGAACTTCAAACCACATTATCAGAGTTGGAGCAGCTTAATATTGAAAACGAAGAATGCATGCGTAAGTTAGAAGCCTTTGAGTCGTCTAATGGCTCTTGCATTATGGATGGGATGGAAATCGAAGAACTTCAAGCGGAGCATGATGTATTATGCACCCAGCACAACGAATTAAAGCAGAAGTACGAATGCCAGAAAGAAGAGCTTGATACAACACTCCAGCAGCTCGAGGCACTTAATATTGAAAACGAGGAGTATCTTAATAAGAATGTGACATTTGAGATCGCGAAAGAAGCTGAAAAGAAGCGTGCTGAAGAAATGCAAAAGAAATTGCTGTCATTAGAAACAGACAACAACAAACTCACTTCGGATATCTCAAACAGCGAAGAAGAGAGAAAGAAACTCGAACAGCTGAACTTAGAGACCAAGAAACTATGTTCGGAGACTGAGACAAAACTGAAAGCTGCAATAGAAGAAACGGAACAAAGCCAAATTGTCATGCAAGATTTTGAAGCCAAACAAATAGCCTTGGCAGAAGAAAGAGACAGAATATCGGCGGAATTAAATGCTGAGAGGGAGAAGTTGTTATCATTGTCAAATCAGCATGCTACAGTGACACGCGAAAAGGAAGATCACCTATCCACGATTGGTGCGCTAAATTCAGAGATTGATGAGCTAAAAGAAGCGAAGAGTTTATTTGACGGCCAAAACAAAGCGAATGTAGATCGTATACAAGAATTGGTAGACGAGAGAACCAAGCTCAACACAAAAGATAGCACGCAGATCATGCGCATCAAAGAACTAGAACAAGAGAAGATTCGGCTTGAAGCAGAGCTGAGCTCAGTAGCTGATGAGAAAGATGCACTAGCTTCAGCTCATTCACAAAAGGTGGAAGCTCTAATTTCCGAAAGAAGTGAGGTTTCATCGGCATATGATATGAAGATCTCTGCTTTGACGAAGGAGCGCGACGAGCTCTTAGAGAAGATGTCTGATAAAATTGAACTTCTCACCAAAGAGCGTGATGAATTGCTTGAGAAAGTAGATGCCCATGAAAATGTGTCGAGTGATATATCATCGGCTTCAAAGGCCCTTCATGAAGAGCTAGAATCATTGCGTAAAATGTTGAATCAAAGTGAGTTGGCCAAGCAAGAGTTAGAGTCAAAACTAAGCGAATTGCACGAGGCGAAAGAGAATTTGGCCAACGATTACGAAATCAAACTAAGTGAGCTCTCTTCTACAAATACAGAGTTAAAGCAAGAGAAGGTTGACCTTTCGACGAAGATAGACTATATGAAACAAAGTGACATTGATTCACGGGAATCGTTTGACCAAAAAATTGAGCAGCTGAACATTGAACTTGAGCGGCTGAAAGAAGCCGACACCTTATCTCCAAATACGACAAGAAACGAGTCTTCCGTCAACTCCCATGCAGAGATTGATAAACTTACGGCTGAACTCAATGATGCGCAAGATAGATGCCGTGTTCTCGAAGGGGGTCTGGAGGATCTCCAACTTGAAAAGGAAGATGTTGAGGCAGAAAACGAAGAACTTGCATCGAAGTTGGCTGATCTTACTGCCCAGGCGAAGTCTATGCTAGTTCGAAACGAAGAGATGGAAAATCAGCTAGATGAGTTGGCGATGGAGTACGACTGTCGTGTAAGCGAGCTAGAACGGCAACTTTGTGACGTACAAGAGAAGTTAGAGGATAAGTCAAGTTGCGATGAAAACGAAGAATTAGAGGCGCTTGGACAGAAGCACAGTAAGGCTCTAGAGACGATAACAAACCTCAAAAAGGATTTTGTGGAGGCACAACAGAAGCAAGATGAAAAGGAAGCAGAAATGAAACGTCTCAAAGAGGAATCTCTCGAACTGCGCCAAGTCATTGACCACTTGCAATCTGAAAATGATGCAGCGAGGGAGATTAAGTACATCGTGCTTGATCTAAAAACGAGGAACATGGATTTGACTGAATCATTGCGTAAGTCGCGGCAACATAAGAGAGCCGCAGCGGACATCATTGAAAGGCTCAAAACCGACAATGAGAAGTTGAAACATTATGTCCGTGAGTTGCGTGACAGCAGTAGTAGACAAATAGTCACCTACACAGAAAATGATTCAACAGTTGAAAACCAACTCGTACCCTTTGCTGGCGACGAGCAGAAGATAAAGGAGATGGACGCTGAGCTGGCACATTACAAAGCCATAGTTGACAAAATGATGAGTGAACGAAGTATTTTCACGCAACGACTATCAGAAATGATGGATTTTGCTCCATTAAAAAGAAGACACAGTGACTGCGATGGGCAGATTAAGCTCGAAAAAGATGTCTCTGTTTCGCTGAGCAACATTCTGCGAGAACAAAATGGTGGTAATGTCGCAGTGTTGACTTCTATAGCTCACCCGCCGTTCGCATCTCAGGGTGCAGTTGTAGCCTCGTCAACAGGATCGACTCAACAAGAACATGCTGTCCAAGCAGAGATACAGAACCTGACTGCTGAGAATGCCAATCTAGCACAGAGGCTAGGGGGAGCCGTTGCAGAAAAAGAATTCGCAATGACGACCCTCTCAAAGCTTGGTTCTAAAATGGAAGAGTTGGTCGAACGAAATAAGTTATTGGAGAGCATCGCGGATTTGAAGAGTTCCTACGCCATCCGCGAGGGTAGCGTCTATTCAGGGCATTCTCGTTCGGTAAAAGATAAGTCTCATGGACATGCACCAGATCCTGATGAACTCAATGGCAATAGTCAAAGTCGAAAGTCTTCTTGTGTACACGAAGTGACCAATGCAACTGCATCCGTTCCACAATCTCTCGAGCCATCACGGCAGCTTGTTGATTTGGAAAGGCACAATGCTGAGCAGTCAACATTTTATGATGACACTAACTCTGCGTTTGGCGATTCAACCATTGTGTCATACGAACCGTCAGTAAAGAAGCTGGAGCCAGAACAATACGTCAAAGGCTACCTCCCGGCAGATGTCAGTGTAGAAAAACGAAACTTAAACGCTGATGAAGGTGTTGATGGCAGGAAGGAGAGAGTGGAAGTGTCAGGAAATCCTACTTCAGTTTACAGTGAATCTGAATCCACGTGTCCGCCTGACCTAAAGTTGATCAAGGTTCCAGGTGGAGAATACTTTGGTCAGTTGAATAGCAGAGGTCAGAAGCATGGGAATGGTAAAATGCGATACGACAATGGCAACGAGTATGATGGGCAATGGAAGAGTAACAAGAGAGATGGAAAGGGCACCACAAGATATGCTAGTGGGAACGTTTACATCGGCATGTGGAAAGCAGGTAAGAGACATGGATTTGGGGTATTTCACATCTCAAAGTCGGGTGATATATACAGAGGTAATTGGTCAGGTGGTATCAAATCTGGGCCCGGTGTTTACGAGTATGCAGATGGCGAATTAGATGTAAGCTTTTACTCCAATGATATTCGTGTCGGCGACGGCGTGCGTTGGAATACAGATAGAAGCCGAGCATCTAGGCTGTCTGATGGGAAACTGATCGGAACAGAAGGAGATTTTTCAGTAGATGATGCAATGAGACTGACCAAAAAGCTTGGTTTCGTTGTATAGTTAATCATGTACAAAGCGAAAGTGATGCGACTCGATTTTAATCCTAAAATGAGAGTCACTTACTCATTGATTTGCCGTCTTTGTATCGTATGGGCGTGTAACCATGCTTGATTGACAGGTTTCTCTTCTTCGATGATATTCATAGGATGAGGAGACATAAGTATTGTAGCTGCAGCCTGCAGCTCTCTTTCATTTGTCCCGCCCAGCCCAGCACCACACTCTCTTCTCAGCGGGGAAGACATCGGGGGAGGGCGCCCCTAAACTCTGTCCTTCTCATCTCCTGCTCCGCCTCGCCGTTTTAGGCATGTGGCTTTGATGGAAACCAAAATAATAGCAATGCTGCAGCTCTAGAGCTGTAGAAGTTCAATCACTGTCCCTCTGAATCATTACATAATCGTCCAGGATGGCAAATCCTTTCGCATCATTTGCCGCCGGTAGCGGCAGCGACAGCAATGGTGGATGGCTCTCAACACGTAAATCCCGAGATGAAATAAAAAAATCTGCCGATGCAGCGCGAGAGGCTCGGAAGAGTAAGAATAGTCGGGGCAAAAAGACAAATAATAGCAACACTGATAAGAAAGGGTCAAAAGGTGGCGGCCAAGGGGGTGCCAATAAGAAGAAGAAGGGAAAGAGTCGCGATGACAGCTGGATGGCCGAGTCGTCGGAGGAGGAGGAGGATTTCATCATTGAGCAGACCGAGACTGAGGATGAAGGTGAATGGGATGGAAAAGAAAGCAGCGAGGAAGAAGTAGAATACTCTGAAGGGGATGATGAGGATGGAAGTGATGATGACTATCAACACAAGAAGAAATCAACGAATAAAAAGGCGAAGGCGGCGGCTGTGCGTAGTGATATCCGTAATAGAAGGAACGCAGCCCGAAATAAGAATGCCAAAAACCCAATTATCAATCTTGATGATGACACCACGGATGACGAGGGAAAAGGTGTTGATACGTCTATGGATGACATTTTTGATGAGGATGAGAAGGAATTAGTTGTTCGCAGAAATAAAGAAAAGAAGAAGAAGGGAAATGACACGAAAAAGTCTCCCTACTTCTCCTCTGGCTTTGACGAAAAGAAAGAGGATGATGATGATATTGCCAGTAAAAGTGATGAGTCTGACATGATGGATGACAATGATGTCAGTAGGATCAAGGTTACAAATAAACGCAGGATGATTCTTTCGGATGAATCTTCCGATGATGACATGTCAGTAAAGAAACAAAGTTCTACAAAAATGGGTAAGCGCCCAAAAGCTTCGAGCCTCGATGATGATGATGAAGATGTCCTTGCTGACACACCAGCCAAGGCGAAGGGGCAATATCAATCTTTCAGTGACGATGATTTTGTAGACGATGAAGAAGCTAAAGCTATTGAAAAGGCAATGAAGGACAGCATCAAAGACCAAAAGAAGAGGAAACGTCTAAAGAAGATGGGTGGACGTGGCGACTCATTGGCATCCCTTGATCGGAAAGAACAGAAGCAAAAGAAGAAAATAGTGTACAAGGATGATCTCGAGGACGATGAAAGTATCATTGATGTAGATAATGACGATGAGGAGGGGCAAGATGAGGATGAAGATGATGTCTTTGAGGTTGTAAACGAAGAGGAGCACACTGCCGCTGAGGTACTCAAAGAAGCGAATGCACTCAGTGCTAAAATTGTCAAAGTTGTGAGTGAATGGTGTGGTGGAGATGGAGGGAAGGTAAAGGGGTTGATTTTAGGTGAAAGTGATGGTGCATTAAATTTAGGGTCTGGTGATGGTGGTGAAGCCAAGAACGGAGGTGATAAAACGTGGATATCTAAAGAGACTATGAAGCAAGTGTTGCCCAATGTTGAGTTGGCAGAGTATCAATTACTTGGAGTGAACTGGATGGCCCTGCTGAATCGAACAACGTTTGGATCAACAGGATCGAAGAAAACAACTGACGGCGGAGATATGGGGGTGGCAGTCAATGGAATACTTGCAGATGAGGTGAGACACGTCTTCTTCTATAGATTCCTACGATTCTTTGTCTCCGTTGGCTAATTTTTTTGTTGCATCAAATCACTATTTTTTTTAGATGGGTTTGGGTAAAACTGTGCAGACAATCGTATTTCTTGCATGGCTTAACCAGCAACGTAACGGCAAAGTAATCAGTCTTCGTGATGACGAAAAAAACAGCAGTAATGGCAACGCCGACGATAGCGGCCTTGATGATAGCGAAGATGACGATGATACACCAACGCATACAGCATCCATACAGCGGCCTCATTTGATTGTAGTCCCTGCATCTGTTCTTTCCAACTGGATGAACGAATTCAAGAAGTTTGCTCCCAAGATGAAAGGTGAGTGTGTATATTATATTCTGTTCTCAGTAATTGCATTGGATTCTCGTTTCTCATTGTTAACATTGTTTCATTCAGTAATGAAGTATCACGGAAGTCAAAAGGAGAGGGAGCAGATTCAAGATGACTTGGGTCCTTACCTGAAAGGGATGCAGAAGCTTGATGTAGTATTGACGACCTACTCCTATTTTAGCTCGGAGAATAAGGCTGATAGGAGCTTTCTTAGGAAATTCCAATTTGACTACATGGTTGTTGATGAAGGCCACACACTTAAGAATCCGAAAGGGCTTAGGTACAAAAACCTGAATAAGTTCAAAACCAAGCATCGTTTACTACTCACAGGGACGCCCTGCCAGAATAACGCCAAGGAGCTCATGTCGCTATTATGCTTTCTCATGCCTTTATTCGATAGAAAGAAGAAGGCGTCAAAGAAACGGAGAGGTCATGATGATGACGACGATGACGATGGTGGCGAGCGAATGTTAGAATATTTCGTTCAAATAGAGGGTAGAGGCGGTGGGAATGATGGAGATGCAAAGGCATATCGGAAACTGAAACAGCTGTTTGCACCATTCGTTCTTCGTAGAAAGAAAGATGATGTGCTTAGTCAGATTATGCCTCCGAAAAAGAGAGAAGTCGAACTCGTACCAATGGAACCTTCGGCTCGACTTATATATGACAACATCCTCTCGTCTCATCTAAAGGCACGACAGAACAATGCTGCTGCGCGACAACATCTCTTCACTGCGCTTAGAAAAGCAGCCAATCACCCATTACTTCTCCGTACTCGTCACATCGCCGAGTCAGAAAAACATGATCTTGCTCAAATGCTTATGAATTATGGATACTTTGGCAATGATGCCAGTCTCACACTTGGTTTGGTGAAAGAAGAGCTGGACAAATTCAGTGACTATGACATCCACTGTGCTTGTGAAGAGATGATAAGTGAAAACTCTGCCCGCCGACAACTTTTAGGGAAATACACTCTTTTACAGGATGACTTGTTCTCGTCCTCGAAATTTGTTCGCCTCCGCCACTTACTCCCCGACTTGATTAAAAAGGGACACCGAATGCTCATCTTTAGTCAATGGACGAAAGTGCTGGATCTGATGTTAAATTTGTTAGGGTCTTTGGAGTTGTCATGTCTTAGATTGGATGGTAGCACTCCTGTGTCGGAAAGGCAGGCCTTGATTGATAAGTTCAACAACGATCAATCAATCCCTGTCTTTTTGCTATCAACAAGAGCAGGGGGGATGGGGCTCAATCTCACGGCAGCAGATGTTTGTATTCTTCATGATCTTGATTTCAATCCTTTCAATGATTTACAAGCCGAAGACAGATGTCATCGGATAGGACAAACGAAACCCGTGACTATCATAAAGATGGTCACCCAGGGTACAGTTGATGAGGACATTTACTCTATACAGGAGCGCAAAGCTAGAATGAACAAAGCGATCATGGAGGAGAACGGCAAAAAGAAGAGCAAGAAAGAGAGTGAAGAGTTGTGCGCTATTGCCTTGAACGCTGTTGAGAACTTCAAACGGTCAAAAGAAGATGACGAGACAGAAGCAATCGACTTGACGAGTACTTAGAGTTATGAATTGGATGATCTACCGTCACTGCAGGAGTTGGAGGTTTGGTTTTCAACATCGCCAAAAGGGTAATTACCTCCTACACATCGTGACAGTTGCTTGGTTTTCAGGTTCACCACGGGACTAAATCTACTTCTCTAGATCATAACAATTTAGCCTTTCTTTGCACATTATCAAGTACAGATAGTTGTTTCAAATGCTTCAGACAGGATATTTTGTACAAATGCAGTAGCTCTGTGCTCTGGTTCATCATTTTGTTCATCAATCTCTTTGTCCCTGTCTGAACTTGGTTTTGTGGGCACAAGCTTATGTTCCAGCGTAGCATGCATCACTTGCAATTCTTCGGACATGGTCGATCGTATCGTCCTCAAGATCTCATCTACATCAACCTGCTTTTGCTCTTTCACTTGTAGTAACACTTCAAGTGTCTGTTGAGAGCGATTGCTGATACCTGATAGAGTGCTCCTAGCTTCAATTTGTGCATTTGAATCTCTCCTTGATTCGCCCAGTAGTTCTGCGGTTGACTTGCACAATAGAGCAACTTTTGATTCTAATTTGTCTGAGAGAGTTGCAAGCTGTTCACTCAATGATGCGTTTTCAGTTTCTGCTTTGACTAGATCCTGTTGTAACTTATTGACTTGTGTCTCTTTCTCCTCCTTATACGAAGTGAATTGCGACTCGATAGTCTCTACACGAGATTTGCTCTCGCATGATTCTTTAGCAGCGCCATGTATGCGTTCGTTTGCAGTGTCCAACTGCTGGTTGAGCTTATCAACAACAAGGTCTGTGCTCCTCAGCTTGTCCTGCAGTGATTGAACTGTCTTTCTTTCCAACTCAATATTTGCGTGAGCGTCATGCAATTTCGTATTTAGCTCGGACAACTCTTGTTGCAACGCATGAGCGCTTTCATTTGCAGTGTCCAGCTGCTGGTTGAGCTTGTCAACAACTTGGTTTTTCTCCATCACCTTGTCCTTGAGGGATTGGACTGCTTCTCTTTCCAGCTCAATTTTGGCGTGAGAGTCGTGCTGTTTGTTATTTAGCTCGGACACCTCTTGTTGCATCATATGTGCGCTTTTGTTTGCAGTGTCCAACTGCTGGTTGAGGTTATCGATAACAAGGTCTTTGCTCCTCACCTTGACCTGCAGCGATTGAACTGTCTTTCTTTCCAACTCAAATTTCGAGACGGCGTCGTGCAATTTCCCATTTAGCTTGGACAACTCTTGTTGCAACGTATTTATCGTTTTGCTCATTTCGTTGCATGTCTCGTTTGATATCCGCTGTACTTGATCAAGTTTGGCGGATGTAGTAGCCAATTGATCGTTAAGGGCTGAGGCTTTGGTTTTGTACTGATTCTTTCTTTGAATGTTCGGGCGACCCGTTCATTCTGCAGAGACCTCTCCTTCACGTGAAACTCGGGACAGTGTAGCACGGCTAGAAGGGCATCCCATTGCTGTTGTTACGATCAAGTTGGCGTTGAGCATGTCGATGTATTATGATTGTAGAGTTAAGATTGGTAGAGAAAAATGTCTTACCTCGTATGATTCGAAGTCAATGTGTTTGAGCATCGCTTTCATATCTTCAACCTTATATGTCATTAGAGCCATGTATAACAATGTTGAGAGAAGGTTTGATGCAGCAGTTCCCTTCTTTGAGGAGGGAGATTTGGTGCCCGCGAGGAAGCTACTTCCTCGATTCATTTCGTCGAGCTTTTGCTGAGCTAGGACGAGCAAGTCTTTCCGCTCTGCCAATGCCATTTCGTGTTCTGTCATTTTCGATTGGGTGTTTGAGCTCGTCGGATCTATTTCGAGCAGGATACAAGAGAAACCCTGAAGCACGGACACATGGACAAGACCTGAAGTGACCTTTCAGGTTGAGCAGATCATGAGAAGAGTTTCCGGTTTAAACTCCCCGCGGTTTGAAGGCAGTGTGGCTTGGCGGGATGCACAGACAGCCGCAATGTTCGATGTCCCCTATCACAAAAGCAGTGCTACTAGGCTTGCAGCAAGTGTATGTGATGTGTAGAATCTGTCTTAGCGAGCAGAAGAAGCGACTGACCGAAGCTAGCGTTGGAAATTGATATACTTAGTTAGTTCTGAGCGTGTTTGCTCCTCAGTATGACTGTGTTTCAGACAAAAGTGCTGTGGAAGAGAATGATGTAGTAGCTCGCCTCCAGCCATAGGTAAATATAACAGGCATTTCATTTCACAACAACGTAACAAATTGTCGGCCTGCCTCCACTCGTTGCCCCCCAAGAACACCGAATCTTCCTTTTACCCATTCAAATTCACATGAACTCATTACCATACAACAAACAATTTACATCGACATTCAATTTCGAATCAAATCAAATAATTCCACCGCCCCATACAGGAACACCTGCAAGAAGACTTGCGATCCAGACACCCAAGCACATCAATGAACACGTCCCCAACAAGTTAATGAATAAAATCATCAACACTGCGGCACCACGTGGACTAACATTAAATTTCCGCTGTAAGAACTTTCTTATTCTCTCAAAGTATGGTGAAATGGAGATGGACAGGGCAAATCGAGCAGGTCGAATTACGTTGAGCATCACTGTAAATCCGGCGTATATTCCAAGAAACGCTGTTTTTTGCCCAGGTGCTAGTGGAGATAGACCCGTCTAATGTTGTGTGTTTGTGTGAATAATCGGTGAGAAGATTGATTTATGGTACAGCTATTCAGCTGGCACGTGCGCACAACATCAAAAGCAAGCAAAATGTACGCATGAGGCAACAAGCATATACTTCAATGAACACTCACCCTCGTACAAAAAATGAACCACGCGCAACTAACTGCAATAACCCCACTGATATTACTGACAAATCCATAAGCAAGTAATGCACTCATCCCCAATTTCCCCAAAGATTCTCTACTGAATTTATTCTTCTTGTTGGAGAAGAATGACTTCAATGTTCCGAAAAAAGACGACGTTTGTGAATCAGGTGATAGAGATTGGATTTGCGATGGTGTGAGTGAATCGGCGGTTACTTCTGCGGTTTGAATATTCTGCTCAGTATCCTCTTGATTGTCACTTGGTTCGTTTGTGGAGTAACGCCGCCAGCCACCCTGTCTTTTTGATCGATCGTACGCATCACCATTGCTGCGATGTATCAGTTGTAGCTGTGGGTGTTGTTTTACTCTAGTTGTTGTGGGTAAAGGCGAAAGACTTGTTCCAAAACTGCTAGCACGCATGAATGTGAATGAGAGTGCTAGAAATGCCATGAATAACCGGGAAAAACGCTCCATCGTTCTATTAGGTTGCCGTACTTCTGTATTGTAGCTGATGGGAGGTCGTCGGCTTGGCCTGTTCCTCTGGGTTTAGAAGTGAAGAGTACGGGCAGAGATTCAAAGAGGTTCGTACTGATTTTGGCATGGATGGCATCATGCAAGATGCAAGCTGCTGCAAAATTCAAAAATGTAACGAACGCAGCAGCTGTGGGGATGCTTTCTCGCGAGAAGACACCGTCCAGATTTACTCTTTTCTCCACTTTACTACAATTGACATCCCAGAGCGCTCTCTCTAGATACCTGGCGGCTGGCAGACGGGCAGCTGGGCGAAGAGAAGAGATCTTACTATCACCAAGTAGGAGTGTCATCAGGGACGCGATGTAGAAGATGTGATTGAATCCACCAAAGTTTTGCTTTAGAAATACGCAGAGACGTTGTCTTCGCGTCGTCTTCCTTGGAGTAATTGTGTGCTCATATCAGTAACATAAAAGTGTTCATGTTCAGATTTAGACACTTCTTCTTAATTTCCCGTGGCGTTTCTCTCCTCAGACTCAGAAGCACTAAGTAAAGCAATACTGAAAGAGGCTTTTAGTTTATGTATCCCTGATTTATCTTAACGCAACAACAATTCTAATTTGGACCCAAAATTAAATATCGTGTTCGAAAATCTTGTTCTGCTCCTTGAATGTCTCTTCCCTCAACTTCTGCTGCTCCTTCACCTCCTCCGCTTCCTCCCACAATGATGCTTCTTCGATGATGCGATCGACACCAGTCGAGTGCTCTTCCACGTCCTCCAAATCGTGTTCTCCATCTGGGGCATCTACTGCAAACAAAGTCGTGCCGAGAACAGCTTCATGTACTTTGGTTATGGAATCGGCATCTTCCGTAACGGCAGCGACGTTAATGATGCGATTCACTCCTTCCATGTGTTCTTCAACATCTTCAAGGTCATGGTCACCGTCAGGACCATCGACGGCGTAGGGCGTCATAGAGCTGAGGAAACGGCTTGCGTATCGAGCCACAGCGGCTTCTGCTACTGGGGCCCTACTAGCAACAGCTGCAGCAGCAGCAGGAAGCTTAGTGGCGGTAGCACGTGCGAGTGATGACAAGAACATGATCTTCTTTCTTTTTCTTTCTTGGCTTAGTGTTTTAATGTAGGGTTCTTTTGTTTGATCTTCGTTCGTATCTTTGCTTTTGTTGTGAGCAGGGAAGATAAGTACCATAGCAGCTCGATCGACTGATGGATGCGTGTTTTTGAGAGTTCTCATCGGGCCGGCCGTGACACGAGGATGAGAACCCTCCTCAAGAATATCTTTTGAGGTAGGTGAAGACCTCTCAAGATTAATGTTACCATAAGTAAACGCTACATTATCAGATCAAACCAAACATCATGTTGTCCTCTCTAGCAAGAACCACCCACCGTCTCGCCACCACTAAGCTTCCTACTGCAGCCGCATTTGGTCCTGCTCATACCCCTGCTACTCGAGCCGCTGTGGCTCGATACGCAAGCCGTTTCCTCAGCTCTATGACGCCCTACGCCGTCGATGGCCCTGACGGTGACCATGACCTTGAAGATGTTGAAGAACACATGGAAGGAGTGAATCGCATAATTGACTTCGCTGCCGTTACGGAAGATGCCGATTCCATAACCAAAGTACATGAAGCTGTTCTCGGCACGACTTTGTTTGCAGTAGATGCCCCAGATGGAGAACACGATTTGGAGGACGTGGAAGAGCACATGACTGGTGTCGATCGCATCATCGACGAAGCATCTGCCCTTGAAGATCCTTTGGAAGTGAAACAGGAACAACATCTGCAAGAAGAGATTAGGAAGAAGAGTGCTGACCTAGAGTTCGAGAACTCCAAATATTGATGATGATGATTGCCCTGGTGATTGTAGGTTTCCAAATGATATGTTAAGCACATAAGCAACTGTTACTGCCAAGCTCTTCAGAAATGCCTCTCTACATTTACCCTTGCTCTCTATACATTGAGAGGGTACTTCATCGATGCATGCATCGCATGCGATGATATGAACCCACACCACTGAATAAGACGTACATCTTCCATCCTCAAGTGCCAAACTCACCACCTTGAACTTTTCGTCTATCCATTTTATTTTCTTCTACTCTGCATGCTCCTCTGCCTCATCATCATCATGCTGCTGATGAAAAAGCTCTGACTCGCCTCATTGATGCTATCATAATATCGGCTGTCGGCATTGCATAAGAGCAAAACTAACAATTCATCATGAAGAACACTCAATACTTGCCGCTATTGCTGGTGGTGGCGCAACAGCTCTCATCAACTTGTGCATTCGTATGCCCAACTGGTTCCACTTGGAGGACGACGACACAATTGTCCGCAAAGAAGAAGAAATCGAGAGGAAGTTCAGGTGAAGGATTTGGCAAATCGGCTGCTATCAGCGAAAGCCCGTCGAGAACAAGCAGTGACTTAAGCAACGAAGATGACAGCGGCAGTATTCCTCGCGCCTTGCAATCAATTGACTCAGCGGCACCTACTACTTCTGGTAGCAGCGACAATCTTGATATCGACCCAAACTTGAGTGATGAAGCTCGCTCCAAAGCCATCCTTCGTCAAAAATTTGGTCTCAAATCCTTCGAAGAACAACAAGCTGATCTGGGCGATTATCGTGCAATTCAAGAGGCAGAAAAAAAGGCGGCGCAACGCGACAAATTGCGAAATATTGAAAAGTTATGGCCCGAGGACAAAGATCTCGTTTCCATGCTTCCGCCATCCGCGGTACGTGGGATCGATACTTTCTTAAAGACTGGGCTTGGAATAACCACGGTAGCATTTATTACTGCTGGTATTCTAATTACTATCGAAGCTGGTAGTAAGGCAACAGGATACGAATTGCCACTTGGATTGGAAGAATTCGTGACCAACGTCGTGGAGCCAAACTTCACTCCTGGTTTGGGTGTGTTATTAGGTTTTAGTGTTCTTCTGGGTGTGTTTACTATTTCCTTGGGTGGAACTGCTGCCAGTAGTTATCGGGAAGACCCATAGAGATTCGTTTAAGTTAAATCTCTCTAGGATGAACATGCGGCAATCCCTGTTACTTAAATATTGTAGCTACCTGCATCTTTGATGTGCGATTGGCACAAATCTAGATTTCCCCATCACCTAAAATACATATACATGTCTTGTCCATGACATCAACAAAGTTGAACAATTTTGGAACTTTTCTAAAGCCGAACAAGGACATTATTAATATTTCCTGCTGATTTTATCACCGAACAACTCAGCAAAACATCCAACTGCACTGACTCTGACTTACTCAAGCTTGTCTTCGTCCACCTCAGTAACCTCGCTAAAATAACGAAATCCAACCAACGCGCCAAGCAATTCATCCTTATTTCCTTCCATTACCGATTGCTTCAGTGTGATCCTTGCACTCTCGGCATTGCTCCTCACCGAGGAGCGCACAGAGCTAAATAGACCTCTTGACTAACTCGAGCCCCACTAGAATCACGCAATGAGTTTCTGCTAAATCCATCAAACTTTGACATTTCCATAATGACATAATGACACCGCGATCCTTCTTGGGTGGAATCAGATCTGGACGCTGTTTAATGGTGCGTTCGTACCCAAAGACTTCGAAATCCATTGCTACATCTCCAAAGTTAGTTCCATTGTCTCTTGATCGTAAAAGTCCCACCACTTTTGACCTGTTTTGCGACTGTTCGTGTGCGGCCTACGAAAAGAATTCAAGTTCAACAATATTGTGAGCAGGTACCACTGCGATGAATTCATCTCTTCACAACAAATTAAACTTACATTCCCACCAAAGCATCTCGCACCAAGTCCGGTAAGTCAGAAATCGTGTTGTCTTGCTTCATAGCCTCCGTAGCTCCATCTCTGGTCTTCAACAATTTCAACTCTTCTTGCTTAACAACGGACTGCACAATCTGTTTTCATGTTGTGTGATTGTTAGAGGTGGCATTGTTAGATACTAGCAATAGAACGTCATCATTCTTTGAATTCAGCACTCAACTTACCGTCGTGGTGAGTATACTCAAACATTGGCAGCAAGTGACAGGGAGTATACCACTCCTCTTTCTCTCCCTTTTCCATATAATGCCTCATCAATCTCTTCCACCTTCGCAGAAACGTTGGAAATGATTCACCCTCCCCAAATCGATTATAACCGTAAATACTCACCATTCGGCTGTACGGGTTCCTTACAATGGCAAGGGAACACATGTTGTCCATTTGATTCGGAGTAACATATCCGTACCCAAGCAACTTTGGAGCTGTCAAGTGCATGATGTAGCCATGTTTGTTCGTTCCCGTGCACCACGGAATTGATTCACATACTCTGCACAACGGATAGTGAACAAACCAAAGATACCAGCGATGTATGGGTGTAATTCTACCAATGACCGGTGCCGTTGCAATAAACGTGGTAAACAGTGAAACAAAGATAGAGATGCATGCCAAATATACGAATACCGATGTCCCAAATAGAGTAGGAAGAGGATCAAGATATTGGTGTAACAATACAGATGCCAATAGTAGAACTGAACAAACTGCATTCTCCTTTGTCTTCATTGGAAAGTTTGCCGACTCGAGTTGTTTGTACCTCATGAAAAAGTAAGACATAGCAGCTTTTCCGATTACACCGCGACTATCAATCACTTTCTGAGGCACGTTAAAGTGTTGCATAAGACTGGTGCCTCCACATCTGGGGACATGGACGAAGAAGAGGTGGCCTTCGATCGGCACTTTATTGCCTTGAGTAGACTTGATTAACCAAGGCATGATTGTACCAATGCTATCGAAATTTTAGAAGGATGCCCGTGAGGATTGACGCACTTCCTATCACGACTGCGTACGTACAGGAGTATTATATTGAAGCTCACGAGACGATAGGAAGAAGCTGGTAGTAGTATTGACGCCTTCTCTCCTTGCCATAACTTGATGTAGGTTTGTATGCAGCGCAGCAAGCAGCAAGGCGCGGCAGCTGGTTTTTGGCTTCTCGTCTCTTGGTCGGTTCTCTCTTGGATCTTTTCTGGGGCCGGTTTTCGGGACTTCATGGGTAAAAGACTATCAGCCCAAGAGCAAGAGCCCAGTCCAACAAAGTAAGTGGAGTAACTTCTTCTGATATTATCTATTTAATACATACGAACAACATATATTTATACAATTGCGTGTGCAGAACAATCACACGATCATTGACTGAGAACGCATGGTTTTTGAGTTCGATCTCCGCCGGCTTGATTCCCCTTTGTCAGAGTGGCGCAATCTTCCATCCTCCCTGTTGTTATTTGATGACCGCCTCGAAGCCTCCTTGCTGGAGCCTCGTAACTTGCGAAGATTTTCGCTGCTATCGTTGGTTGACGACCGTCGCAACGAATCTCTGCTACTACTCCTTGTTGATGATCGTCTTAACTCACCGCTCCCCTTCATGGAGGATCGAACACTTCGTTTCAAAGCTTTTTGGTCGTTCTTTGCCAAGCTCTCCTCAAGGGATGCTTTGGTCATGCTTTGGCTCAATTCCCGCGATCCTTTCTTCCTGGTCGACGACTTTCTCAGCTCAGGAGCTGACTGATTGAGTAAGTCTTGACTGTCTTGGTTCGTTATCACGACTGACTTAGACCTTGAATGTGGTTGTACTGTGGCACCATTCTTATCATTCTCGAGGACTACTTTGTTTTCATTCCTAGTAACGACGACTGATTGAGCCAAAGGGCGTTGGCCTGTGCTACTTACGAATTGAACTTTTTTGAAATCATCAGTAGAATGGACTCTTCGAGGAGCAACAGCAGTCTCGACTCGTTGTGCTCCGGTGACATTGACAGATTGAGACAAGCCAGCTCTAGCTCTGGCGTTTACTCTTGTGTTTTTCGATTCATCGAAACGGTCGGAATCACTTGAACTGGTAGTTGATATATTCTTCGGAACATCATCTTTACCACCGCCCCCAGATGCAGCGGCGACAGGGTCAGCTTTTTCGGCGTTGAGCAGATTTTCCAAATCTCGCTGTTCTTCCATTTCTCCTCGTGCATTCATCAGATATGCTATACTAATGGCAGTGAGACAGCACCAGAGAAATCCAATTCCAAGGCCAACGAAGACACCAAATCCTAGGCCAGCATCTGTTTCTTCGGTAATGGTCACATTTTCTTCAACAAGGACTTTTTGTCGTTCCAAGAAATACGCATATGTAGAAGGTGATTCCGTAGGAGGAGGAGTTAGTGTTTGAACGCCGATTGCTGAAACTCCATCCATGATCTTGAAAAAGGTGTAAAAGGCTTGCTGCTCATGCAAAAGATCCAAGAATTCTTGCTCGTGTTCTTCAAACGCCACAGCAGCCATGCTTCCAAGGAGATTGTGAGGGAGGAAAGCAAAGGACACCTTCGCAATTAGAGTCACTTCCATACCCCAGACTTGGCATTTACTGCTTTCCTTTTGAAGTGACTTCTTGGTTGTCTCCCCTACAGTTGTAGAAGCTCTGGCCTGTTTTTGCGAAGATGAGACTTGTGTGGTGATAGCACCACAGCTTTCAGCATCCACCTTCACTAGCTTTTGATGATACAGTTCCAACCCTTCAATAGACATGGAGTCTTCCGTGTGTCTCCGTAAAAATGTAAGTGCAATTTCGAGAAACTTTTCCAACTCCCTCGGGGTTAGATCCCTTTCAGGCACGTTACGTAAGATAGTTATCATGTTAGCTCTGATAGGAATTACTGGAGCATCGCTCGGCTATGGTACAGCGCAAATAATATTATCCGTGAGAAAAAATATGAATAAAAAATCGATACGAACAAGAACTTGTGACTGAATACTTCACAATGTCATAAAACTCACCGCTGGTGTTGTTGGTTCATACGTGGGAGACCTAGACGACGTCGGTTCCATGGTTGGCGATTCTGTAGGAGACATAGGGGCGGGGGTCACGGGTGATCCCGTTGCAGGTGCAGCCGTGGTTGGTGTCAACGTCGGTGGTTCCGTTTCAGGTAACTTGGTCGGTATAGGCAGAGTTGGACTATGAGATGGAAAGGATGACAAATAGGTGTTAGAAAGCTCGGTCTGCCATAATATATCATAATATATCGCACGCACATTAGAAAAATAAGATAACTCACCTTCCAGTGGGCACGTTAGGACAGGGCAGCTCCATTACCGGTCCGTACGTGCTGAAAGGTTTACAAGGCAGAATATCATAGTAGATAGCACCCAGATATTGACGTGGAGAACGATAGAAGTACGCTTGCGCAGGGTCAGGGAAGGGATAAAACAAAACTCCCTCTCCCTCCCAAATTTCTATATCTGGCGAATCATGATGGTATTTGGTATCCGGCGCGAATCCACCAGTTCCCAACTTATACACCAAGTTGATCGTGGTTAGTGTCAGATAAAAAGCCCGTGTACCCTTATCCCCTCCCCCTCCGGGAATGGAGACTTGAGTGAACATTTCGGGGGGTATTGCAGTGTACCTACCGATCCCCCTTCCCTTGATAGTTCCACTACCAATCAAATCCCAGCCCTCGAAGGTCCCCTTGTGGTTAGCGTAGCTGCCTGTCCTACTCCATAATTCGAAGGTGACATCGTCCGTCGTCTCAGTGTAAAAATCAAATCCCGTCATGAGAACGACACCTGCATCAGGTTTGGTACGAATATTGAAGACAAATCCGTACGAAGAAGTTGTCTTTCCGCCCAGTTGTAAATCTTGTTGAGATCCCGTCATGATGTACTGATCAAGTGATCGAGACGGTTCTGAAGAAGGCTCGCTACTTGGCGCTGAACTGGGTTCAGAACTTGGAATGGCAGTCTGAGATTAGATTAGAGTATGATACGAAGGATGAGTGAGTCGAACGAAAGGGTATAAAAGGATCCATATAACACTTTTGTCTCCCAGGAAAAGGGAAAATAATCAAATAACTATCCTTGTGTGCAATAGATACTCACCGGTGGTCCTGTCGGAGCTGGCGTAGGCTTCCCCGTGGGCGACCTAGTTGGCCTCGCTGTCAAATCAGTTGCAGCGACAGCCTCAATGCCCTCGACCCTTGAAAAGAACTCTCGCCCCGCCCGTTCTCCCCTCTCACGCAATGTACTAACAACTTTTGCACCCTGTCTGTTGATACTATCCTCAGCAATAACATCCAAATCGAGAAATGGAGGCGGGCGATAATCCCCCGTGACGACCAGAGAAACATCCAAAGCAGATGATCCACTTGGTAGCATTCGCTGGGTGATATTGTTGATAACAATACTTCTGTGCCACCCCTTGAGTTCCCTGGATGAATACCGATATTCCAATTCCCTCCGCCCAACATTGCTCTGGCCGGTAGTTGCCACATCGCCCAACCCGATTCCTAAATCTGCAGCAACAGTTTCAATGTAATCAAAAATCGTCCCCTCATAAATGGTGGAGTCTTCAGCTGTCATTTTGCCATCCGGGCCAATTAATGTCGTCATCATTTGTGAAACCAACTGCTCCAGCGGTTGGTCGCAATTCGTGGCAGCAAAGCATGTCGTAATGTCCTCCTCCTCAATACAATTCGTCAAGCCCGGTATCAACGTGACGAAGTCACATACGGGTCGCTCCAAGCCCGTAATTGGGTCGGCATTACACTCGTTAGTGTTGGGGCAGGGCCGATTGCAGGTTAACATGGCATGGACCCAATTCTTGCCACAAAAATTATTATCACCCTCCGCCGTCGAAGCTCCAAACTGGGTGGGTGCGGCCGTCGGTTCGCCAGCTTCACAGACGGTGAACCCATGACAAGTGAAGCCCTCTCCCAGATCTTCGCATTCGGCGTCATCATCATTTGGACATGGCTTATGGCATTCGCTGTTCGCATCCGGCCAGCTCGTTCCGCAATAGCAATCGGCGCATCGGGCGGTTACTTGGGGGAGGAGGGCCGACGTCAGGAGGAAGGAAAGGCGAAGGCATAGTAATAATTTCGACATGTTAAGAATTTTTCCGCTGTGCGTGGGCAATTTCAGTGGTAGTATCAATATCTCCTCTACCCTAGATGTCGACCAAGCGTAGTGGACGGTGCTTTAGCTCTGTCGCGGTCAATGTTATGCATTTATTTTGTTGGTATTGTATTGTTCTTTCACGCAACGCCTCGCTGTTTCCCGGTCATTATTGGAGTTCTACTTTGTTCCTTCAACATTGAGGTGTTGTTTGGCGATGGCTCTTAATCTGGGTCAGACATTTTTGACAGAATGTAGTACCGCTAATGACAACTGTAATACCGTATTTATCTGGTTCCTTCCTGATAGATGGATGGCGCGCGGAGAGAAACTTCTTTGGCGGGGAAGTGAGCGAGACGTCGGCGAGTGATGTGGGTGATGCTGGGTGATGCCTCGGCATCAAAAAAGCATGCATGCAGAAAAAGAACTTTTTCAAGATGATGCGCATGTTCGAACAGCCAAGACCCGTTAGGAGGTTGACACCTGCCAGCACACTCCATCATAACATAAAACGCTAACCATTTAAGTAGTAGATCGTTGTTATTTCTATTTGTTACTATCACTAACCACAGAAGAAGGAAGAAACGATGTTATGCAACAGCTTACGCACCTGCAGACGACCCTGTGTCGGCTTGATGAGAGATGCATCAATGCGACCTCTTCTGCCGGCTCCTTTTTTCACATGCGAACCGAACTCAATTGCTTGTCGGTCGTCTGCGCTGCATTACATCCTCTACTTCGAGCGCAAAGGCCGCGGCCCCTCAATATTGTCGTTGATGTCGATAGAGATGCTATCAGTCAGCACCAAGCCGTCGACGTCGATGTCAATGCTCTTCACGCAAACTGCAACTTTTCCGATGCTCAGTCAGCTCATGGCTCCAAATCTTCATTTGAACTACTGACAGCCATTGGTGTATTCTCATCTTGTCGACTCCCGTTCTTGATCCGAAATGCTGAATATTTCCTTGATTTGTCCTACAAGACCCTTGGACATGGCATCACAAATGCAGTTATGAAGCACACCTTCTTTCGACACTTTTGCGCTGGTGAAGATCGCCATGATATGAAACCTGTCATCGAAATGCTTCAAACGAATAACATCGGCCCAATACTTGATTATGCTGCGGAAAATGACAGCGCGGACTCGTCTGAGTCTGCCGCTGGATTGCAAGGAATCTTTTCACAGCCACCATTCAACCAGCCGGCTCGAGTTTATGACTACAAATCAGAAGAGGAGTGCGATAGGCATGTTTCCATCTTTCAAGAGTGCATTCACTCTGTTCATGATGTCTCTCCTGTTGGATTTGCAGCGTTGAAGGTAACTGCTTTGGGAAACCCTGAGCTGTTGGAGCGGATGTCGACAATGATTGTAGAGGTGAAGAATCTCTTTGCAAAGTTTCAGCCTGAGAATGGATCAGGAGGGTTGATCAGTCGGGAAGAGTTTGCTCAGTGTTATCGACAGCATTTCCATGTGGATGCTGATCATTTAGAGGCAGTGATCGAATCACTTGATCCCAACGATACTGGTGTGGTTGACTTCATCTCTTTTGCTGAGATGCTCACTCCGTACAACCTTCCTAGCTTCACATTCAAGTGCAAAAGTATTGGACCATTAGCACGTGTGACTCCTTCCTCGGACGAAATTGTTCTCATGAAGCGCATGAGTGAGCGCTTGCATACTCTTGCCGCAGATGCTGATCTGAATGGCACAAGGCTTTTGATCGATGCTGAGCATCAGAAGTACCAACCTGCCATTGATAACCTGGTTGTCGAGTTACAGAAAAAGTTTAATGCCAAGGACAAAACAGATCGCCCCATTATCTTCAATACGTATCAATGCTACTTAAAGGATACGCTAGAGAGAGTTGAGATGGATTTGAAGAGATCAGAACGATATTCATTCCACCTTGGAGCGAAGCTTGTGAGAGGCGCTTACATGGAGCACGAGCGCGAAAGGTCAAAGAACCTGCAATATCCGTGTCCAATCCATGATACAGCTGAAGATACGCACCAATGCTATGACGAAGTTGTCGAGTACTTAATGCGTTATAGATGGCAGAACGGATCTGGAACAGAAATTATGGTCGCATCACATAATCAAGCCAGCATTGAAAAGGCCGTTGTTTTGATGAATCAGTTGGGACTTCAGCCTCAAGATCCAAATGTTTATTTTGCACAACTATTTGGAATGCGTGACAATCTCAGCTTCCCCCTCGGTAGCCAAGGATACAATGTCTTCAAGTATTTACCATATGGCAAGGTTGAGGAAGTGATGCCATACCTTCTTCGCCGTGCAGCAGAGAATAGCGCAGTGTTGGTAGATTCTGTGTCTGAGTTGGATATGTTGAAGGAAGCACTATCCAAGCGAATCATTGGTCGGTAGCACTCAAAAACTACGTAGCAATAACTTGAACAGTGTAAATTAACATCTAGAGAAAAATGAATATTATGAAAAAAAAGAATATACACAAAACACTCATAATGGGACACAAGAAGCAAGTGATTGATCATTCACAGCGTCAGATACGATATGGTGTTAGAGTGGTGCTGGCGGCCATCCTAAATTGGACCTCATCAGGTTACCAACGACGTTGTAGCGA
>JAHBBA010000621.1:0-13118 GCA_018806925.1 Skeletonema costatum | reverse complement strand
CCCCCCCCCCCCCCCCCCCCCCCCCCCCCCCCCCCCCTCCTTGAGCGACGCCCCACCCAATACGCATGCAATCAATGCTTGAGCCGTGGACAATAAAGATGCTTTCTATAAATATCCATAGGCCAACGCTTTAATGTCGTCCCACTAGAAGCAGAATGAAGTTTGTCGTCATATTCACAGCGTGAGATACGATATATTATGGTGCGTGAGAGAAGCTAAGAAGCTGGTCGGCGTTCTCAGCCTTCATACAGGTTATACCTACACGTTGAAGTTATTGTAGCGACGCAATACGAGACCCCCAATCAATGCTTGAGCCGATGGATAAAAAATGCTTCTATACTATCAATGGCCCCCCCCAACTTAATGGGTCACTAGAAGCAGTTGATCTGCAATATTCAACCAGAATTCATATCGCACATGGCAGAGATAGATTATGGTGGCGTAAGTAAGGATGCTAAGTAGCTGGCGGCTGCCCGTTCTCAGCATGGCCCCTCTCATTCGAGGTCAACTTACAATCGTTTTGTTAGATCGAATGCTCAATACGAGCAATCAATGCTTGTTTCACCATTCAACTTCTTGTATGCCCGTGGCTGGTATTTTATACAAAGATAGCTTCTATACAATATACAAATGGACAACTATTAATGGGTCACTAGAAGCAGATTGGTCTTACATTCACAGCAGTGTTCCGACAAGCTACGATATGGTGCCGGTAATAGAATGAGTAGGATGCTGGCGGCCGTTCTCAGATGCAGTGGTACCAATCATCAAGCGACTTCCACCCACACGAACGTGGCAGATCACTGCCTTCTGAGTTGATGTAGCGACGCCTCCAATACTGTTGGACCCGAAGTGTACAATAATCACAATTGAGCATTTGAAGCCAGTTGTACGTCGGGAAGCACAAAGTGATGACATCTAATAACTATCCTCACTGAACTTGGTCCAACTTTAATGGGTCACTGATGTAAAGCAGTTGGTCGTCAGTTTAAGGAATTGACAACCGAATCACAAGCTCGTTTTTGTTTTGGCGTTGTGTAAGAGACACACTGCATCGGCCAACCCACAAAAGAATTTAACATAAAGCGGTGAGTCGGTTACTTGTTGATGTAAATGCAATGTGTCGCAGGAAGGTGAGGCCTGAAGCCTGGCCGCCTCATGACCTGGAGTTGGGGGGGCCGTGATTGCTTACATCAGGTCACCTATATGACGTTTTTCTTTTTCCCTCAAAATGTAGCGACGCAACAATACGAGCAATATCACATTGCTTGTTTTGTTTTTTTGTTTCTTGCGCCGTTGAAAAAGATGTCTTCTTATACTATTTTTTCCTGAGCCAAAACTTTTCAATGCGCAGCTCATAGAAGCATTGTTGGTCGTCATATTCACAGCGATTTTGTGAGATACCGAGCTATATGGTGCTAGACGAGTAGAGCTTAGCGGCCTCTCAGATGCATCTCATCAGGTCACTACGACGTTTTTTTGCTGCAGGACCGCGAGACATACGAGCACAAATCAATGCTTTTTGAGCGCCCGTTTAAATTAACAGATGCTTCTTATATATAATGGGCCAAACCTTTAAGCGTCACTTATAGAAGCAGTTTTGGTCTATCGCATTTCAACATAGTGAGATACGACATTGGTGCTACGGCGTGAGTATGATGGGCTTCGGGTCCGCGCCGTCTCAGTGAGCATCTCATCAGTCACTCACGACAGTATTATATATTTATTACCTTTTTGGTAGCGGACGCCCTCCAAACGATCGTCAATCAAAATGCTTGACTTCACTGAGTCCCGTGGAAACCAAAGGATGGCTCTTATTACTATCGAATGAAATACGCCCAACTTTAATGGGTCTACTTGAAGCAGTTTGATTGCCATTATTTCACAGATGTAGAGATACCGATTTTCTTGGAAGAGTGGGATAATAATATGTGCGACATAGCAAGAGAGTTAGAGCTTTGTTGCGTGTCAGTTACTCAAAAGGATGCGACACGATCTAAAAAGGTACACCTGACGGACGTTTATGTAGCCGATCGCTCAATACGAAGCATAATCAATGCATTGAAGCCGTGAAATTACAGATGCCTTCTCTACTATCATCGGCCCCCACAACCCTTCGTAATGGTCACTAGAAGCAGTGTGTCGGTATTTTTGTACTTATTTCACAGCCTCCCCTGTCCGAGATACGATATGGCGCTTATGTTGGACTGAATTAATCGAGAGTAGTAGCTGGCGTGACAACAAACAACAACTCGTTCAGAGTTGCCTCGTCAGGTCACCCTGACGACGGTATATCAGGAGCGCTCCCCTGTCGGAAAAGTGTTATATTGTCACCCAGCGACCCGCCGTTAGACGAGCCAATCATGACATGAGCGTTTGAAACAAAAGATGCTTCTATACTATCAAAATGGCCAACTTTAATGGGCTCACTAGAAGCCAGTAGATTGCAGAGCCAGTATTCAAACTATGCACGGGAGATACGATTATGGTGCTACGAGGAAGAGAGTAGCGTCTGGCTCGCGCCGTCTTCAGATGCATGAAGGCATCACAGGTCACTACGAGTAAATTTCTTTTCGCGAATGCCTTGGGTAGCGACTTCTCGCCATAATTCGCGCAACAATCAAGAGTGTACCTTGGAAGCCGCCCTGAAAAAGATGCGTTACCTTACCATCCCCATGGCCCCCCCCAACTTTAATGTTTCCACCTGAGAAGCTAGGTTTGGAGCGTCATATTCACACAGAAAGCCACGTTAAGCTCCAATTTCCGCGTTTACTGCACTCTTTTGCAAAGTCAAGCATTTTATTCTTCGTGAGTACGATATGTGCGCTTGCCATCGATTCTCGCAGAGTCACGACGGCTCTTTTGGGCGGCCGTCTCAGATGCCTCATCAGGTCACCTTACGACGTTTTTTTTGCTTGTAGCGACGCTTTCAATACGAGCAATTCAAGCTCCTTTCTGCATAGTTGAAGCCGTGAGAAAAGATGTCTTTCTTCATAATTAACTATCTATGGCCAACTTTAATGGCGTCACTAGAAGCAGTTGATTGCCATAGGTACACAGCGTTCTTGTGATGAGATACGTATGCGTGCTACTAGAGAGTAGAGCCTTTGCGCCTGGCTCGCTCAGATGCTCCCTCATCAGGCACTACGACGTTGTTGTCTGTTTTTTGTTTTTTTTGGTTAGAGGACGCCAATAGCAGCAATCAATGCTTGAGCCGTTGAAAAAAGATGCTTGCTATACTATCATGGCCAAACTTTAATGCGTCACTAGAAGTCCTAGTTGGTCGTCATTATTCACAGCGTCGGAGATACTGATATGGTGGCTAGATGAGGTTATGGCGCTGTTAGAACGGCCGTTTCTTCACGGATGCCCCCACTCAGGTAACCTACGACGTTTGTAGCGACGCCCCAATAATACGAGCAATAATGCTCTTGAGCCCACAGTGCAAAAAGATGCTTTATACTAATCATGGGCCAACTTTAATGGGTCATCTAGAAGAGTTTTTTTTGATTGCCATATTCACTAGCGTTCCTTTTTTTTTTTTTGTTTTGTTTTTATGTTTTTTTTTGTTGACAGCCATATCGTATCTCACGCTGTGAATATGACAATCAACAGCTTCTAGTGACCCATTATAGTTGGCCATGATAGTATAGAAGCATCTTTCACACGGCTCAAGCATTGGTTGGTCGTATCGGTGTCGCTACAACGTTGTAGGTGACCTGTTGATGCATCTGAGACGGCCGCCAGCTCCTCTGTTGACAGCCATATCGTATCTCACGCTGTGAAGATGACAATCAACAGCTTCTAGTGACCCATTATAGTTGGCCATGATAGTATAGAAGCATCTTTTACACGGCTCAAGCATTGGTTGGTCGTATCAGCGTCGCTACAACGTCGTACGAGACCTGATGATGCATCTGAGACGGCCGCCAGCTCCTCTGTTGACAGCCATATCGTATCTCACGCTGTGAATATGACAATCAACAGCTTCTAGTGACCCATTATAGTTGGCCATGATAGTATAGAAGCATCTTATACACGGCTCAAGCATTGGTTGGTCGTATCAGCGTCGCTACAACGTCGTAGGTGACCTGTTGATGCATCTGAGACGGCCGCCAGCTCCTCTGTTGACAGCCATATCGTATCTCACGCTGTGAAGATGACAATCAACAGCTTCTAGTGACCCATTATAGTTGGCCATGATAGTATAGAAGCATCTTATACACGGCTCAAGCATTGGTTGGTCGTATCAGCGTCGCTACAACGTCGTAGGTGACCTGTTGATGCATCTGAGACGGCCGCCAGCTCCTCTGTTGACAGCCATATCGTATCTCACGCTGTGAATATGACAATCAACAGCTTCTAGTGACCCATTATAGTTGGCCATGATAGTATAGAAGCATCTTTTACACGGCTCAAGCATTGGTTGGTCGTATCAGCGTCGCTACAACGTCGTAGGTGACCTGTTGATGCATCTGCTGAGACGGCCGCCAGCTCCTCTGTTGACAGCCATATCGTATCTCACGCTGTGAAGATGACAATCAACAGCTTCTAGTGACCCATTATAGTTGGCCATGATAGTATAGAAGCATCTTATACACGGCTCAAGCATTGGTTGGTCGTATCAGCGTCGCTACAACGTCGTAGGTGACCTGTTGATGCATCTGAGACGGCCGCCAGCTCCTCTGTTGACAGCCATATCGTATCTCACGCTGTGAAGATGACAATCAACAGCTTCTAGTGACCCATTATAGTTGGCCATGATAGTATAGAAGCATCTTTTACACGGCTCAAGCATTGGTTGGTCGTATCAGCGTCGCTACAACGTCGTAGGTGAAACTGATGATGCATTCTGAGACGGCCCGCCAGCTCCTCTGTTGACAGCCATTTCGTATCTCATGCTGTGGAATATGACAATCGACAGCTTCTAGTGAACCCATTATAGTTGGCCATGCTAGTAAAAAGATCAACTCCGAGTTGGGCCTGACGCATCCAAGCACCATATTCGTATCTAACACTGTGAGTATAGCAATCAACAGCTTCTAGTGGTCCATTATTGTCGGTTACGATAATAAAGGATCGTTTTCACTGTTTAGGCTCTTTTATCAACGTATCAGCGTCGCTAAAGCCTCGTATCTAGGTGACCTGATGATGCCCAAATTTGAGATGGCCGGACTGCATTCAACTTCCTTATCGTATCTCACGCTGCGAGATCACGCAATCAAGAGCTTCTAGTGGCTTCATAATTGTTGGTTATTACGATAGAATAGAAGGTTTATTTTTATCTGCTCAGGCTCTTTGATTTATGTATCAGCGTCCACGTTAGCCTCGTAATGGTAGGTGACCTGATGAGGTTCAACTTTGGGATGGGCGGTACGTATTCAACCATCCATATCAGTAGGTATCTGACGCTTTCGAGTACGGCAATCAACAGCTTTGTAGTGGCCCATTAATGTTGGTTACGATTTTATAGAAGGATTATATTTGCAACTGCTCAGGCTCTTTTTGTACGCATCAGCGTCGCTACAGCCTCGTAGGTGACCTGATGAGTAAATGAGGTCAATGCCGTAAAGGGGGAAGAGAGAAGGTTTTTTCTCCACTTTCATCTCAACAATAATTCAACGGTGACCATTGCTCATTGTCCACGCCTTTGTCCTTTGTATTCGGTAGCTGCATCTCACCTGCTTACTTTGTCAAAAACCACAGTAGTATAGACGTCGACATCATGTTGTTCAATTCCTCTGCCTTGCGAAATATTTCTCGTGTCGGTCTCCGCAGCCGCACCGCCACATCGCAACAATTGCGTGCCAAAACCACCGCTTCAGGGGGAATACCAACCCCTGTCCTCCAGGGGTGGTATAACATTTTCGGAAAGTCAACAATCGGATACGCCACATGGCTTGTTGCGGGAATTATTGTTGCTGAGGGTATCACTGGAACTTTGTCGGACTCTGTGTGGAATTCCGTGAATGCTGGGCGGACTTTTGAGACTGTGGATTGGTCTAAATTCGTGTCTGATGACGATGATGACGACGAGGACGAAGATGAGGAAGAAGAAGAGGAAGAAGAGGAGGAGGAAGACGATGAGTAAATTACTGGTTAGGTTAGTCATGGGTTTGATGGTGGGGGACACAACACCCCACAACACAACAATTAATATGCTCATTGGGTAAGAAATAGGGGGGGATTGTCTATCAAGCACATCATTTGTCACTAGAGAAGGAGGAATAGAGAATGATTGTGCTGGGGGTTACATTTCTGAGTATTTAACAGAGTAAATACCAGAATAAATGATTGCTGAGTATTTAACAGAGTAAATAATGCCAGAATATAAATGGTACAATTTTAGGATTTTGTGTAATTATTTCTGCCAGATGAGCTCTAAATTCTCTGTGGTAGCGGGGAGTGCGTATTTGGTACTATTGTATAACATGCAGTCAGGGCGGATCTTGGCTGTTTGTTTTGAACATGGTATCTACATCTTATCAATGCAAATTCTGCGTTTTAGAGGTAGAGAATCGTCTGAGATTTGAATGAATACTTAAACGAACAACATCGCCTCTTCACTCTTGCTACCCTGTCGTTCCTTCAATACTATCTACACGCAATTCATAAGTTCAGTAAAAAGAGTTAGGAAGTTACTAAGATGATTAAGGGAGGTCGACTGATGGTCCCGTACTGAGTGCACTGTACTTCAGCATGATATGACGTTAGCATTGCATAGCTGTGAGGGAAAGCAATTATCTTATCTATATCTTTGGAACTTTCCTACCCAACATTTTCGCTACCTTTGGAGTCACTATAACGGCCGCCGCTAATCGTATTGGTTCTGTAAGTTTTACAATGAACCAAGCCACGCCTAAATTTGCCAAATGAGGATTCTCCTCCAACTTCTGCGCATAACCACTGGTCCACTCGAATCTGCGCATGTAAGATTTGACGATTTCAACCAAAGTACGACCATCTTCTTTCACTTCAGCAGAAACTTCGTCGGCATAGGCATTAGCAGCTTCATTCATAGATGCTCCAGTTCCAGTTGGACCTATCACATCTGCTGTTTCACACGCCAAATTCTTGCTTACTTTGAAAACTTGAGCAAGTGTGCCTGGGTCGAGTAGACCAGAGTCAAGACCGAAGAAGAATGAAATAAGGGTCAAGACGTAGATTGATAAGTACGTGCCGACGAAGACGTAGCCATATTTGTTAAAGAGGATGCGTGCTTTGGATTCACCTTTCTTCGGTTCCTTTCCCACTTCATTATTGCTACTGCTACTACTGTTGTGAGGCATGGTGCTGCTATAACGTCTGTTGAATCGCATCCATGGAGACTCTATAAAATTTGGGGCGACTCCAACAGATGCAGTGTTACATGGATTTGGATTGCTTTGGCGGTGATACGGCCGCTGCTGATTGTAGCAAGCGAAAAAGTCCAAATGGATTCCGCGCCAGTAGTTGCATAGTAAAAGATTCTTGGTCCCGTTTGAAGCTCTGTAAGCACCGCTTATTGGCGACGACAATGGGCCAGAGGATATGAATTGTTTGAAGAGGTTAGATGATGGCAATCGCACAACCGAGTTCATCTTTGACATATAAACGCTTGAGAAGGAGTTGCGAAATAGGCAGGTGCCACCGGAAATGGTACGGATGCGATGGAGAACGATGATCAGCCAATGATATGAGTCAATGAATCTGCCGAATAATTGCGATATGTACTTGCAGTGCAAAGAGTCAGAGAGTTAGTGAGTTAGCTAGTGCAGGATTGCTCTTTCTCCTCTTTCGGTTCGTTTTGTGCGGTCGAAAAAGAAGGCTGGATGCCACGTCATAAACAAACTGCCCGCGACACCCCGCCTCGATCAATAACACCCGCCCGTCTCCTGGTTCCTGGTGTTGACTCTTGCTTGTCTCTTGCAAAGGTTGGGGCGGGGGACCAAGGGTAAATAAATGTTGATCTGCCCGGAATGAAAGCAATGAAAATAGAATTAAGTGTTACAGCTACATCTTACTTTGGCTCATCATACATGTAAATCAGTCCACCTCTCTCAGTTAGCTTCAGCGTGTCGGGGTTCTCGACCAGTACGTCTCTCACCACCTCCAAAAACTTCGCAAATCGACGAGCACCAATCGATGGGATGAAATGATAAACTTCTTCTCGTGTTGCTTTGTTACGAGATATTGAAGTGGTCAATGAAATACTTGCCGGTAGAGGACTTAGCATAGCCTTTGATGGGGGATTAATCGTAAGCTCAACATCCTTGATCGAGAATAGATGAACTTTGTCTCCGCCAATTATAGGTACGAGTTGTGTGTGAAAGAGAATATGCGACGAAGTGATGAAGCATGTCCCAGCTGCATTGCCGACAAGAACATTGCAGATTAGCAACGGAACCTGATCAGGAATGGAGTGGATCGTGTCAGACAATGATCCTGCATTGGAGCTTTTTTGCCTGAGAAGATGATAATCGTCAGCTGCATTAGTCGCTAGCAAATTGCTTCCATAAGAGTCTCTTATCTTCAAAATAGAATTTCGCTTATGGGCTTGCATTTTCGCTAACCTGTCCATGCATTGCATGTTCTTTCGCCCAAGACGAGATCCCTGTTCTACATCATGTTGACGCTGAAATGCAGCAACTACGAGAGAAACAGCTCGCATAGCATGTTCAAAACTAGAGAGACGAGTTTCATCGTTAGTTGATTCATCGGATATTTTCTCCAGCACTTTCATAACGTCAGGTCCCCACGGTGGACACAATTCTACCATTCAGTAAACAGATACGAATAAGTTAGCATAATGGCAGGGTCGTGATAAAAAAGTGAACAACAAACAAACTCACCTTCGGGAGGTTGGAAGTCCAGAGGATATGCTGTCAACGGTACTGGCTTTGGCAGCGGCGGAGGTGCAAGCTTGTATGCATCAAAAGTTGGCCTCAGTAAATGGTCTAAATTGCTGCACGAGACTTCTTGTTCTCGTGCATAAACCTCCAACTCAGACGCCGTTTTGACTAACGACACAATCATGGATTCACGGCAAAACGCTTTGATTTGTGCGATATAATGGACATCAATTTGAGCTAAGGAAGGAGACTGGAAGAGCGGACTAACTCCAAGAGTGCTGTACCCTAAACAGGCTCATCCAACTCTTCGATACACGCTTTCAAGAAGATCCATGATGACTGTACATAGGGCGCGTCCTCCTTTGCCAGACAAGGATACAGTCCATTGCTTTTGTCTGATTTCGAGTAGGCTCCAACAGATGGAGATGCTTGGCACTTCCGCCGTAGCTCCATCGACATGAGTCCCATCACTGTGTTGGTTTTTGATCCACTAGGAGTTGGAGAAGTTAGTAGAGGCGCAACGCTGCTCCCACTCAAGTACCGAATAGGAGATGTGATTACATCACCGAAAGATTTGAGATAGCTTTTTGTGCTTGCATGCGACGCAACTGATTCATTGTCTTGCTCATCTAGTGGAGTGAGCATTGGTTGAGGCTGATCAATAGCAAAGCCCTCCCCGCCCACAGCTTTCAGCCTTTGGACAAGAGACGCTGCATCTTGTAATGCACTAACACTGCGCTTACTTTCCAATTCTAGATCAATTATTTTTCCATCACTCTTCAAATCTACATTTGCTGACAAATCAAGAGGGTCTGGCACATCCAATAATTCCTCCTGATCCTCAGAACCTGATCTTTGTTGCGCAATATCCTGGATGCGATAAACTCGAATTAGCAGCACTCTCTCACATTCTTTTCCCAACTTCTTCGTGACAAGCTGCGCATCAACTAAATATGGTGGTAACACTTTGAAGGTCGGCCTTCGGGATTTGGGTGCTTTGCCAGGCGAAGAAAATGAGATAGACGACAACATGGATGCGACGCTATGGGAATCACTGTCATCGTGCGAACCAAACGAAGTGTTGCGAATCTGTTCCTCTGAATCACGCTCTCCTTCTTCTTCGTCTACCTTGGATTGTTCTCTCTCCCATTCGCCAGGCATCCACACTCTCATCTTTCTCCCAGGAATGATAGCTCTCAAATGACCACCCTGACGTTTTGTCATCTCGCCTCCGATTTTCTCTACTGCTGTTGATAAAGCCGTCATCACAGCGCCACACAATACATCCGGTCGTATTCTCGTAGTAACAGTCCGCACAGGGAGAGGCTCCATTAATATTTGTTGGCGAGAATGAGATCGAGATCGGACTTCTTCGAAGTCATCATTGTCGTCGTCCTCGTTATCATCTTGAGGAGACTTGCTCGTTGAGTATGCGGTGACAAGCTTACTATCCTCATCTCCATCCATTCTACTTCCACGTCCTCTTTCATCTTCAGGCCGCCTTTCTCCTGGCCCAGGAACCCATCCAGAGAACAATTTACGTAATGTTTTTGGATTTGGGGCAGGCTTCAACGTACTCGGTGGTACATGATAAAACTCGATTCATGTACATCTCTCGTCCACGTGATGTATTGTCAATTGAAGAATCCTCCTCCCCACCTGGTCGTGCGATCCAATTAGGCAATGCAAACCACACCTAGTGTCTCAATCTCGTTCCGGGATAAATAATGGCCTCGTGTACAACCCTCTATCAGACGCTTTTCTTGTCACATCAAGAGTTATGGCATGATCTGCAAGACTATATGACAAATTGAGTTTCGAAAGGAGTTGTTGGGGGAGTAGAACCGTTGTTGGTGTCAATCGCACTTGATGTTTGCGAGGTGTGTGCTGACTATTACTCTTGTAGTATTCATGAATGGAATCTTCCAACCTTCGCTGTTGCTGTTCTCTCCTAAAGCGAGTTGCAGATTCTTCATTTGCATATGCGTCGTCATCGATTTTGTCCATCTCACATAAAAAATCAGCAAATCCCATTAGCAGCAAGTGCCAACTCTTCTTGTAAACTCAAACCAGCTGCCTCCACATCCAGCCAACTCTTCGTCCATTCCATCTTCATCGTCATTATTCCTCTTCTTTCTTCTCCGTCTGTTTTTGCCATATCCGTCATCACTACTATCAGAGCTATCACTCCATGCTGACGTATCCAACACATCATCTAACGCTAATGCTTCTTCTTTTAATAATTCTGATACTTTGGGGGAGAGAAAGGCAATTGCTTCGAACGGTGTCTCATCGTAGTCTTCGTATTTATTTGGAGTATTAGCTGCATTCTGCAGTAGTTTTTCATTGAAACTACTCGCGCTTTCACTCAACTCGTTCCCATTTGCAGTCGTCAGAAGTTGGATGATATTTGAGTTTGCTGCTGTGGCCACCATCATCACCAGACGGCATATAATTGTGTTGATTATGATTCATAGCTCCCTTCTAAAGTTGACAGCACAGTTATAAAACTGCGCTCGTTACTCCCCCTGGACTCCCACAGCCTCTTTCCCCTTGATGTCAAATCCTTTGAATTCAGATAGTAATTTGAGCTGACGCTTCAGATGAGCGATTTCGTTTTCTCTTTCTCTTTTTTCAGATTGAAGTGCTTGCAGTTGAACTGCTATTGCCGATAAATTGTGATTGTTGTTTGTTGATGCTTCTGATTTTGATGCTTTGTTTTGTTGCTGCTGTCGACAATTCTTGTGCGTTATCTAAATTTTCTTCATGTGATTGCGTAGGAAGTTCACTTGACATGAACACTCAAATAGAATCAGTGTCAATTTGTGCGGATGGAGTAAAGTTCTATGCTATGCTACTATGCTGCTAGTGAAAGAGAGGACGACGCCGAATAGGAAGGTTCATCACCCGACACTTCGTCATGTCATCACACTGATTATTATTTGTCCTCCGTCGGTCATTCGGAATCCTTCAGAGTTCGGTAGGAGTGGACTCCCATCTACCCCTGCAGGGCAGTAGATAAGCACGATGCGATACCACTGAGACACCATCTAGGGCTCGGCCGTTCCGATCCGAGCATTTTCCACTTTTTTGCTTCGATTGCTTGGATTGATAATGATGGAATCATTGGGCTGGCACTGCACACACATAATTCGGCTGAGAACACTGCACGAGTAACAAAACAAAGCGCTTCATTCACAAAATAACCAAGCTTATCATCATATCATTCATTATTTCTTCCTGAAGCAACAAGCAGCACAACTAGAGCAAAAGGCATCATGTCGACAGCTGAAGCAATCTTGTCCGCACCAAACCATCCTGCGTCTCTCATAGAGTCGTCGACTTCCATATCCGGTGCTTCATCTATTAGCAGTCTCGACATTTATTCCTGCTCCACTGACGAAAAGAGTTGCCCTAACAGTACTGCATTGGTTGTTGAGAGAGATCCAGTTGTTTCATCGAGCTCTCTCACATCTTCTCGGGATGCATGTGCAAATGCAGGAGGAGCTGCATCCGCACATCAACCAGCCTTACCCATCGTCCCTAGTTGCAACCAGATCACAAGCTATAGACGGACATACAAGCCAGCACCTACGAAAAACGTTCCACGAGCGGCGCAACCACATCTTATCGCGACTATATCTGTAGGATTTGAAAGAGGAGATTACCTTGTTCGAGAAGAAAAAGGTTTCAATGTCTATTTCTATTTCCTCGAGGAAGCTTATAACTTCATGATTCAAAAGGGGTTCTCACGAATGCCAAAGTATGAGGAGAATGATTACACGGAGCTCATCAAGAGGGCTCAGAAAAGTGTTCCAGGAGGATGCCGCTACAACAATGGAAAATTGCTCATGGTATTGAAGAAGAAATTGGTACCAGTAACAGTTTGCGAGGAGAAGAGCATGTGTTTTAATAGCGCTGAGAGCAATAAGAGAAGAAGCAAGTCAAAGCGCAATATGAAGCCCAAGAATTTGTCGAATAGCTCAACCACACTTCCAACAGACGATGAATCAGTCGATGAATCATCTGAATCTGCATCGAACGAATCAAGTCCTTACGAAAGATCCAAGTCGTCTACGTATGAGCAGTCCAGTTGTTCCACAAGTTATGTCGATTCTTGGGAATAAAGAGAAGCAATCAAAAAAGTGAGAGAAAGATGTGTCGTATAGATATGAATTTAGATAGTATATTCACTTGTGTTGTTGTAGATTTAAAGATACTGCATGATTCACATGTAGTACGATAACTCAAACTCATCCATTCAAATCCTTTTGAATGACTTTGCTC
>JAHBBA010000616.1:0-39407 GCA_018806925.1 Skeletonema costatum | reverse complement strand
ATCCAGTGAAATCTCGGGATACAACTCTTTTAACGTTGACAAAATATCATTCCAATGCCAACTTTCTACCAGTGAGAAGTACCGTCCTGATGCATTGGTGTTTTCCATGGCTGCAACATGCTGTGCTGCACAATCTTGAACATCAATATAGCTCATTGAATCATTGAGAGATTTTCGTTTCGTTTCCTTGATTGTTTGTCCAATCAGCGATGGAACGTCAGTAGGCTTGATCACACGATAAAGAGATCCCATAGTTCCAGAAGGTGTGTAACTATCATCATCCTCTGCAAGTAGTGGTGGTCCTACAATCATCGTCGGACAAATGGCACAATACCTAAAATTCAATGCCAACTTCCCCTCTTGCACAGATTGTTCACTCCATTGTAAACACAACTTTTCCTGTCGAGTCTTTAAAGACCCATAGAAATTGCCATGAGATAATTGTGCAGCATCATCTGACCAATGTGATTCATCCTTGATAGGTGGTTCTGGTTGAGGTGCAGCTGCACTCATAGAACTAGTCAACACTAGACACTGAATAGATGAACACCGTGGACTATGTAATATTGTCTCCAATAACTCCTTGGTTCCCTCCATACCAGGATTTAACATATCCCGCACCCATCGAACTCTCCTGTAAATTTGGGTGAGAGGGGCGTAGCTGCATGAAAGACAGCGTCGCAATTTGCCAAAGGTTGTTTGTATCGTCCATACAGAGTTGTATCTGCCATGTCACCTGTTGAGAATAGTTGTAATTTTCCAGATGATGTTGATGAAGATGAAGATAGTTGGAGTAAATGCCTGACGGATGATTCATTTGCTGCATTGCGTACACATGCGTTGACATTGTAACCTTTTTCGAGGAGCTGTTTTACAATGTGTGAGGCGAGGTAGCCATTGGCGCCTGTGATCATGACGGTGCGGATGGTTGATGATGATGGGGCGGCGGTCATGGCTGCTGTTGCTGGGTTGGGGAGGACGGTTAGGATGGCGATAATGGGGAGGATGAACAGAAACAATCTTTGATGAGTGCTGCGCCGCCGCTTTTTTGGTTGATGGTGACTGCGCTGAGTGATGGGGAGTACTAAACGCAACATATTATTATTGTCATGGTGGAAAGATTTGACGCAGCGATTTTTGATTTTTGAGAAGGCAGTGGAGCAGTCACGAGCTGTGAGTCAAGGATTCGGCTTCGGTGAAGCGTTTCTCAGCGAGCCATGATGAAAGCAAAGCATACTTGACACTGAGCAAAGATGAATAGAGGGACTGCCGGCAACCGCTACACCGACAGTCGTCGCCAAGGAGGGGGGTACCAATCCAATAGCCGAAGTGGTGGATTATTCAACAGTGGAAGGGCAAGAGAGCAAACCAATCATCGCAGCAGCAGCAACAATAGAGCGGCATCCTATTCCGCCGGACGCACCAATCCAAGAACTAACGGTCACGACAACGATGGTGCCGCACCGCCCGACACAGAACCAGCACTCCGCGTCCTCTCCTTCTTTGAACAAGGATCACGCATCGCGTTTGCATGTTACAATGAAGAAGAGAATGAAATTGTCTTTGAGGATGAATGTGCTCATAGTGGAGTTGATACGGAAAGGATTTGTCGAAGTGTGTTACTCGCAACTAGGCCGAATTTGATTCTGGTGTCGAATAAGGTGTTGACGAATGCTCCATTGTTGGAATGTTTGACTACCATGCCTCTGGGAGGTGATGGAGGTGATGATGGATCAAATACTAACGCTGCTAATGCCAGAGCCGGAGTAGCGGCGAGTCAATCCGAAACAGTCGCAGAAGAACAGGCCGCTGGAGCAGGCACTTCACAAAACACGACACGCACGGCTGCAGCAACAACAACGAATCCATATTCAACTCCTCAAATCATCAGCATTTGAACCACGGTCCTGCCGTAGCGTCATTCTACAAAAGCTACGCGTATTAACATTGATGAAACGTCCAATGACTGAAGATTATTCATCGCATGATTACAACAACTACAATGCTACCACAAGCAGCGCCCAACCACCCTCGAACTTTCATTCACTCGCTTCTGTCATCAACTTTGATTCTCAAACGCTAGTCCGTGCACTGGGCTCATTGTTGATTTATCTGCGTAACACTGCATTCCGTCTCGAGGAAGGATCGACTGTTACAATCAACTCTATTCGTCGATGTCCTGCGTCAGATTCATTTTTGAGGCTGTATGAAACTACACTGCGAACATTGAGGATATTTGCCACGGAACACCACCCTCTTGTGGCGAATAATAATCTCAAAGGACGATCCTATCAAAAGTCCAAGGAGGGATTCAGTCTCTTTACATTGTTGGATCGGACAAAGTCAAAAGCAGGAAAGGAGCGATTGCGTCAATGGATGACGCAGCCGCTACGAGATGTCGACAAAATTCGACAAAGACACGTGGGCATTGAATTATTCCTCCATCAAGATAGCCACCCGGCTGCATCATTATTGCTACAAAAGTTGTCAGATATAGGGAGGTGCGATGCCATTCTACTAAGAATGCAACGATGTTGTGCTCAGCCCAATGACTTCTTGCAGTTGGGGCGAATGTTGGATGCTGCGTATGCCATTGTGGCTACGTTGAGTGGTGAGCTCAGGGAAAAGGCACACAAGCTAGACCGAGATTTGAATCATCAAGCCATGGAGGATATGGGGCGTGGAACGCAGCAGCAGCAATATCCATCGGTGACATTTATTGACGAACTGCTTCAACAATGTCATGTTCCTGTGCTTCGTAATCTCCGAGAGCGGATGGCTTCGGTGATTGATGAGGAGGTTACTGCAGAGGTTAAGGATCATTGTGTCATCAATTTTGGTTTCCATGAAGAACTAGACAGTGCAAAAGAGACCTTTGAAACTCTCGATGAGACGTTATCTGAAGTTGGGAGGCAAGTATTGGCGAAACATGAAGAGCTGATTTCACTCAAGGTTGTCTTTCTACCCCAAGTTGGATTCCTCGTGTCCATTGACAAGCGACAACATGCTCATGACGAAGCTACGAACTCATTCCCGACGATCCCGGATGATTTTGACTTTGTGTTTGTTCAAGACGATGACGCATTCTTCAAGAACTCTGATATGAATCAACTTGATGAGGAAATTGGAGATTTGGATGCATTCATCAAGGACACAGAGGCATTGATAGTAAGTGATCTAGAGGAAGACATCTTGGAATGTGAGAGTGAACTTCGGAGCACTTTTAGTGCTTTGGCGGACTTGGATTGCATCCTTTCACTTGCAGGTTGTGCAGCAGATCTCAATTTTGTCAAGCCCGAGATAGTATCCGATACCAGTGGAGTGATTGACATTGAAAACGGCAGACATCCACTCCAAGAGTTGATTGTGAATGATGAGTTCATCCCGAATGACACGACGATGGATGAGACTAATCGTGTGCTGGTTGTGACGGGCCCAAACTTTAGTGGCAAATCTTGCTATGCCAGACAGGTAGGAGTGTTGGTATACTTGGCTCATGTCGGCTCGTATCTGCCATGTGATAGTGCTAGGATTTCCATTTTTGATCAAATACTAGTCAATTTTGGAGATGTCGAGACTTGTGCTGTTCCTCAGAGCACCTTCCAACGAGACCTAACACAGATTGCTGGAATATTCCATCGGAGTACACCAAACACTCTCGTTCTCATTGACGAATTTGGCAAAGGCAAGTTGATTTGGCAGATGATTGACACATCTTCTCAACTGAAACTAACCCGGTTTGTCGTATTTTCTGTATACTTCACAGGGACCGCTCCTGCATCGGGAATATCAGTCATGGCTTCTGCGTTGCAGCGACTTGCTGACACCAAATGCAAAGTCGTGTGTACAACACATTTTCTTGAAATTTTTTCACTTGGTCTACTCAAAGATGGTGTGGCCGGAATCAAAGCTGTTCGAATGTCCATT
This sequence comes from Skeletonema costatum, assembly GCA_018806925.1. Lineage (NCBI taxonomy): Eukaryota > Bacillariophyta > Thalassiosirophyceae > Thalassiosirales > Thalassiosiraceae > Skeletonema > Skeletonema costatum. The sequence goes on along the minus strand of JAHBBA010000616.1, from coordinate 35,480 downwards.
CATATTCCTGAATCGGATGAAGATGACGCCGTTCCACTCTTCAAACTGGAAGATGGAGTTGCGAGTTCTTCTGCTGGCCTTGTCTGCGCAAGGATGGCTGGGCTGAACAAGAAAGTAGTGGATCGGTGCGCGGAGATCACGGACTGTCTCCGAGATGGAAAGAAAATACGACCTTTGCCCGAGAGTGTCAATGCCAACTCTCCGTTTCAAGCAAATGTCAAGTCGGCTATTCGACTTTTTCTTGCAGTCGACAATTGGAATGATGCGACAGATGAGGACCTTGATCTTTTGAAGGAGCTTGTTTCTCAAATGTGATCCGTGTAAAGATTATTTGTTAAGATGACTCTCGAGCTTGTCTAAATCACTTTTCCACAACTCTTCTACTGATGTATTCTTCAACTCTTCCATCTTCGCATCCATTTTGGCTGCTTCATTGTTCAGTGCCTCGATCTTTTCAGCCGTGAGGGAAGACAATGGCATACTCAAAAGATAATCATATTCCTTCGAAGGATCTAATGCGTGGGGGTCTTGCTCCAACTCCTCACTCACAACGACGGTGTTAAATGCTCGCCGCTTCGCAACAGTGTTGTTGGACTTGATCACTTCTAGATCAGATTGCTTAACGAACTCCATCTCTTCCAGCAAAGCGATGGTGGCATCTTTTGACTTTTTGCCGTTTAGGAGATCGATATCGTTTGTCGAAACCGCCTGGATGAATCGTGCTTTGTTTCGCATCAGCGTTGTAGAATACTCCATATTACTCTCCAAGACACTTTTTCGATCTGCATACAATCCCAGCCGGATCGGGAAGAAGGCATCTGCAATATCACGTGGGGACTTGTACCTAATAATATCCATGTCAGGAGTAAATGCATGCATGTTTCTAGTGGAGAGAGAGTTGCGAAGTTTGAACGTTTTGTGAATGTCTCTCTTCATAAGCCTGGTGAGCTTTGCCATGTTCACCTTTACATCAAATGATACGGCAGATGTTGTATGGTTTTCTGTAAACGACTTGATTTCTCCCTTTTTCAGCATTTTTACCAAGTATTCCTTGTAATCAGAAGTCCAGACGCCAACAGGTAGCTCAGTAATTGACAGTGATGACTTGGAGGTAATTGTAAGTGTTCCCTCTGTAATGTATGAAGCACGTTCTTCGTCGATGTTTATGTTTCCATCAAAGCCTTTTACCCATGGTCGTATTGATGGTAATCTCTTCTTTCCTTCTAGCTTTGCACGGATATACTTCAACACATCTAGCGGATCATGTTGAGGAATATAAGTGCTCCACCCAGTACCAATGCCTTGACATCCATTCACCAACAGAAGCGGTATGACGGGAACGAAGAAATCCGGCTCTATAAGCTGGCCCTCTTCTTCTTTATAGTCAAGTAGAGCATCATCTACATCTGGAAACAGGAGTCTGGCAACTGGAGAAAGGTGCGTGAAGATGTATCGTGGAGACGCTGCATCGGCACCTCCAATGAGACGTGTTCCAAACTGACCCTTTGGCATCAACAAATTCATATTGTTTGATCCGACAAAGTCTTGCGCCATACCAACGACTAAGTAGTAGAAAGATGCAGGTGAGAATAAGAGAGAGTAAATCAGGGTTTGTTAAGCTTCTCAGACCGAAAGAACTTACTTGTTGCGTGTAGAGATGCTTCGCCGTGATGATAAGCTGTATGCTCTGCGCAATAACCGGAAAGTTGGGCACTGGAAAGTGGAAAGAAGGATATGTGAGTGCTTGAGCGAAGCGATAAACACCAATGTAATGACTTGATAACTTACACCTTGATTTCATCCTTCAGGTTCCTCTTGAAGCACGCATACAATACTTTACGTTGACTTGGTTTCAACCCATCAATAACGCTTGGCAGTGATCGAATATTATTTGCATTGGAAAAGTGAATAAGTTCGCAGTCTACAAAATCTCCGTATGTAACGCTGTTTCCGTCGTCTTCATTTATTGTGAGGCTCGATTTTTCGTCGTATTTGGTTAAGATCCAGTCCTTCCTCTCATCGGCCTTTTCTTTCTCAAATGCCATATCAATACGTTCGCCATCTTTCTTCTCTGATTGCCATCGCAAAGGACGGTGGTGCTTGATAAAGTCAAGGAAATAGACCTTGGCTTCGGCTGGAGTAGATGTCCCCAAACCTTTGTAGTATTTGACACTCCAATTCCTGATTTCGTCATCTTCCAAAGATTCGCGCCAGGCATTGTATTCGGACATGGAAAAGAAACTAATTGAGGCTTTGTTCTTCCCTTTTCCCTTCTTGGTTGCCTTCAATAGTGGAGTTACAAACATAGACATAAATGGGCGGTCTGTATCACTGCCTCTTTTGCCTTTGCTGCCTTTTGGAGGTTTCAGTAACTCTGGCCAAAAGTGCCGGAATAGATTCATTATCAGCCCCTTGATGTGACTTCCATCTGCGTCCTGATCTGTCATGAGCATTACGTGCCCGTACCTCAATTGTTCTCTATCTTCCAACGTGTGATATGTCTTGTCAAACTGTAGTCCCAAGATCGTGCATATAGCCTTGAGCTCTGCGTTCTTGGCCAGTTTATCAACAGACACACTCCTTACATTCAAGAACTTTCCTCGTAAAGGAAACACCCCATATTTGTCACGACTAATTACTTCCAGCCCGGCCACTGCGAGAGCTTTGGCAGAATCTCCTTCGGTAAGGATTAATGTGCACCCAGCACCCTTGGCAGTTCCGGCCAGATTCGCATCTTCTAACTTGGGTATAGATAAAACTTGCCGCTTTGTTTGCTTGCCACCTCCCACTTCTCTCAAGAGTCTGGCCATGTTCACTTGTTGGTTTCCAATTGCCGCTCGAAGGACTTCTTCGACTATCCCAGGGCCACCTTGCTTTGTATTTGTGTCTTGTTCACTATCACTACCATCTGAATCTTCATCAGACTCGTCTGTGATAATTGCAGGGCGAACTATTTTCTTCAACAAGCTTTGCGGTATTGTGTAATCACTTCCAAATGTGATTGGGTTTGAGGTTAAGCATTCTTTCATCTGCGAATCAAACGATGGGTTCTCAATCAGACTATTAACACAGAGAAATAAATGTCGTCGCACCATCCGAGGTGTCACGTTGAGCGGTATTTGATTTTGGAAGTGATCCAACTGCTTTGCCATTTTTGTATTGATATGGTTTGCAATGTGATGTGATATTTGGCGAGCAAGTTCGTCTACGTGCGTTCCTCCTCTGGAGGTGTTCATGCCGTTGACAAACGATATAGACTCAAATGATTTTGTTTCTGACAGACCCACTGCAACTTCCCATCGTGCGTTCATCTTATGATAATACATTGGATTGAGTTGAGGTTTCCGATACAAGTCAACATATTCTTGAAAGTCGGAACAAGAAACGTCTTCTCCATTCAATGTCACCAACATCTTTCCTCCAGAACATCCTGCAATATCTATCACTCTCCGTCTCATTAATTTGTATTCTTCATCTGGGATGATTTTCACGCTTGGATCACCAGTCAACCTTGCCAGATCAGGCACAAATGAAATCTTTGTATACTCGTCAAAATCCTTGCCACTACTCTTGTTCAAAATTTGAACCTCTGCCTCGTGACATACGTGCATATTATCTTCCCAAACTTGTTTGTACGTTTTGCATTTCCCTCTAGAACTATGCCCATCTCCAATCTCTACAACAAATTGCTTTGAGAATACATTGGTCAGCTTGGCACCATAGCCATGTCTTCCCCCAGTCAAGCGCTTCTGGTCGTCATTAAAGTTTGACCCCGTTAGTAGATGGCCAAATAGTAATTCAGGAATGTACATCTTCTCTTTTCTATGTATTTGAATTGGTATCGACTTTCCATTGTTCATAATGGATATGAAGGGATCTGATGAATCATCACCACGATGGATTGTGACATCTATTCGGTTACAAGATCCAGGATGGCGTAGCCGATTGTCAGACGCATTGACGAGTATTTCATCAAAGACTTTGAGAAGTGCAGGCACGGATGATAATTCTTCGCGTTGCATTAACCATGGAGAAGGTGAATTGTCTGTTGATGACTTGCTGCTATTATTGCTACCAGCATCAAGGAGAGTAACATCTTGCTGAAGTACCCAGCAAGGGACGGCTGGTAGACGCTCAGTTGGGCCAATATACATTGAGGGCCGAAGTAATATGTGCTCCAGTGGAGTTTTGCGGCTATATGTTTCTTCCAATGATTTACTTTCTGTCGAAGTTGATTGTGAAGATAAAGTTCTTCTGAATGATTTATCGATGTCGATAAAACGAGAAGATGTAGATCTTTCTGTCATCCATGCAACACTGTTTGCCAAGCCAGGCGATGATGTGTAGCCAATGCTTCTATCAGGACATGCTACTGAGTTAGGCCCGGCTGATGATTGCCTGTATCGCCGCCGTGTCGCACGAAGCTGCCGAAGAACTGCGTAACGTGATATCGTCATTGTTTTGACCTACAGATGTATTGCTGGCTTCTACTCTCTAATCCTCGAACAAATACATCATTAATATCATGGAGCAAGCAAAGCAAGAGGCAAGAGGCAAGTGCAGGCCAAAACCACACTACAGGTCTTCGGTATCCCTGGCTCAGGCGATGGTTGGTGGAGTGTAGTTTGGGTCGAAAGGGGGTTGGAAAGAGGTGATTTGTGTTAGTGGTATCTACGATTATAGGTACTTTAGGGTATGTAGGAGCTGAGACATTGGGATAACCTCTAAGCTCTCGACCTTCAAAAACCGGTCCTCTGGACAGCTCAAAAATAACACGGTAAAATTCACCGTAGCGCTATGGCAACCATGCCGCTGCCGAAATAGACCAAGTTAACCTCCGAACTATCGACCGACACTTGGCTGATCGTTACTATGGGTTATTATGTAAGTGCTGAAGCCCTCGCCGCTGCCAAATCCGTCGAGGGAAGGCAGCAAGGTGACGATATCACTCGGCGATGTTTCGGCGGGCGTCGGCCACCGAACAGGAGTTATTGAACGCCCCAAAGAGCGTTTTTGGTGGATCCAAGGGACAATCACTACGGACATAATACTCCATAGTAAAGATCAGCCAAGTCTCGGTCGATATTCGATGGTTAACTTGGTCTATTTTTGCAGCGGCAACGGTGGTGGGCAATGTTGCTTGAGCAGGCGGGTGATAATCCACGCTCTTTCAGTGTGGAAAGCTAGACGAAAGAAGCGGCACGCGGGGCGATATTTCTGAGCTGTCCAGAGGACCGTTTTGAAGGTCGAGAGCTTAGAGGTTATCCCCATGTCTCAGCTCCTACATACCCTAAAGTACCATAATCGTAGATTACCACTAACACAAATCACCTCATTCCAACCCCCTTTCGACCCAAACTACACCTCCAACAACCAAACCATCGCTGAGCCAGGGATAACCGAGACCTGTAGTGTGGTTTTGGCCTGCACTTGCCTCTTGCCTCTTGCTTTGCTTGCTCCATGATATTAATGATGTATTTGTTCGAGGATTAGAGAGTAGAAGCCAGCAATACATCTGTAGGTCAAAACAATGACGATATCACGTTACGCAGTTCTTCGGCAGCTTCGTGCGACACGGCGGCGATACAGGCAATCATCAGCCGGGCCTAACTCAGTAGCATGTCCTGATAGAAGCATTGGCTACACATCATCGCCTGGCTTGGCAAACAGTGTTGCATGGATGACAGAAAGATCTACATCTTCTCGTTTTATCGACATCGATAAATCATTCAGAAGAACTTTATCTTCACAATCAACTTCGACAGAAAGTAAATCATTGGAAGAAACATATAGCCGCAAAACTCCACTGGAGCACATATTACTTCGGCCCTCAATGTATATTGGCCCAACTGAGCGTCTACCAGCCGTCCCTTGCTGGGTACTTCAGCAAGATGTTACTCTCCTTGATGCTGGTAGCAATAATAGCAGCAAGTCATCAACAGACAATTCACCTTCTCCATGGTTAATGCAACGCGAAGAATTATCATCCGTGCCTGCACTTCTCAAAGTCTTTGATGAAATACTCGTCAATGCGTCTGACAATCGGCTACGCCATCCTGGATCTTGTAACCGAATAGATGTCACAATCCATCGTGGTGATGATTCATCAGATCCCTTCATATCCATTATGAACAATGGAAAGTCGATACCAATTCAAATACATAGAAAAGAGAAGATGTACATTCCTGAATTACTATTTGGCCATCTACTAACGGGGTCAAACTTTAATGACGACCAGAAGCGCTTGACTGGGGGAAGACATGGCTATGGTGCCAAGCTGACCAATGTATTCTCAAAGCAATTTGTTGTAGAGATTGGAGATGGGCATAGTTCTAGAGGGAAATGCAAAACGTACAAACAAGTTTGGGAAGATAATATGCACGTATGTCACGAGGCAGAGGTTCAAATTTTGAACAAGAGTAGTGGCAAGGATTTTGACGAGTATACAAAGATTTCATTTGTGCCTGATCTGGCAAGGTTGACTGGTGATCCAAGCGTGAAAATCATCCCAGATGAAGAATACAAATTAATGAGACGGAGAGTGATAGATATTGCAGGATGTTCTGGAGGAAAGATGTTGGTGACATTGAATGGAGAAGACGTTTCTTGTTCCGACTTTCAAGAATATGTTGACTTGTATCGGAAACCTCAACTCAATCCAATGTATTATCATAAGATGAACGCACGATGGGAAGTTGCAGTGGGTCTGTCAGAAACAAAATCATTTGAGTCTATATCGTTTGTCAACGGCATGAACACCTCCAGAGGAGGAACGCACGTAGACGAACTTGCTCGCCAAATATCACATCACATTGCAAACCATATCAATACAAAAATGGCAAAGCAGTTGGATCACTTCCAAAATCAAATACCGCTCAACGTGACACCTCGGATGGTGCGACGACATTTATTTCTCTGTGTTAATAGTCTGATTGAGAACCCATCGTTTGATTCGCAGATGAAAGAATGCTTAACCTCAAACCCAATCACATTTGGAAGTGATTACACAATACCGCAAAGCTTGTTGAAGAAAATAGTTCGCCCTGCAATTATCACAGACGAGTCTGATGAAGATTCAGATGGTAGTGATAGTGAACAAGACACAAATACAAAGCAAGGTGGCCCTGGGATAGTCGAAGAAGTCCTTCGAGCGGCAATTGGAAACCAACAAGTGAACATGGCCAGACTCTTGAGAGAAGTGGGAGGTGGCAAGCAAACAAAGCGGCAAGTTTTATCTATACCCAAGTTAGAAGATGCGAATCTGGCCGGAACTGCCAAGGGTGCTGGGTGCACATTAATCCTTACCGAAGGAGATTCTGCCAAAGCTCTCGCAGTGGCCGGGCTGGAAGTAATTAGTCGTGACAAATATGGGGTGTTTCCTTTACGAGGAAAGTTCTTGAATGTAAGGAGTGTGTCTGTTGATAAACTGGCCAAGAACGCAGAGCTCAAGGCTATATGCACGATCTTGGGACTACAGTTTGACAAGACATATCACACGTTGGAAGATAGAGAACAATTGAGGTACGGGCACGTAATGCTCATGACAGATCAGGACGCAGATGGAAGTCACATCAAGGGGCTGATAATGAATCTATTCCGGCACTTTTGGCCAGAGTTACTGAAACCTCCAAAAGGCAGCAAAGGCAAAAGAGGCAGTGATACAGACCGCCCATTTATGTCTATGTTTGTAACTCCACTATTGAAGGCAACCAAGAAGGGAAAAGGGAAGAACAAAGCCTCAATTAGTTTCTTTTCCATGTCCGAATACAATGCCTGGCGCGAATCTTTGGAAGATGACGAAATCAGGAATTGGAGTGTCAAATACTACAAAGGTTTGGGGACATCTACTCCAGCCGAAGCCAAGGTCTATTTCCTTGACTTTATCAAGCACCACCGTCCTTTGCGATGGCAATCAGAGAAGAAAGATGGCGAACGTATTGATATGGCATTTGAGAAAGAAAAGGCCGATGAGAGGAAGGACTGGATCTTAACCAAATACGACGAAAAATCGAGCCTCACAATAAATGAAGACGACGGAAACAGCGTTACATACGGAGATTTTGTAGACTGCGAACTTATTCACTTTTCCAATGCAAATAATATTCGATCACTGCCAAGCGTTATTGATGGGTTGAAACCAAGTCAACGTAAAGTATTGTATGCGTGCTTCAAGAGGAACCTGAAGGATGAAATCAAGGTGTAAGTTATCAAGTCATTACATTGGTGTTATCGCTTCGCTCAAGCACTCACATATCCTTCTTTCCACTTTCCAGTGCCCAACTTTCCGGTTATTGCGCAGAGCATACAGCTTATCATCACGGCGAAGCATCTCTACACGCAACAAGTAAGTTCTTTCGGTCTGAGAAGCTTAACAAACCCTGATTTACTCTCTCTTATTCTCACCTGCATCTTTCTACTACTTAGTCGTTGGTATGGCGCAAGACTTTGTCGGATCAAACAATATGAATTTGTTGATGCCAAAGGGTCAGTTTGGAACACGTCTCATTGGAGGTGCCGATGCAGCGTCTCCACGATACATCTTCACGCACCTTTCTCCAGTTGCCAGACTCCTGTTTCCAGATGTAGATGATGCTCTACTTGACTATAAAGAAGAAGAGGGCCAGCTTATAGAGCCGGATTTCTTCGTTCCCGTCATACCGCTTCTGTTGGTGAATGGATGTCAAGGCATTGGTACTGGGTGGAGCACTTATATTCCTCAACATGATCCGCTAGATGTGTTGAAGTATATCCGTGCAAAGCTAGAAGGAAAGAAGAGATTACCATCAATACGACCATGGGTAAAAGGCTTTGATGGAAACATAAACATCGACGAAGAACGTGCTTCATACATTACAGAGGGAACACTTACAATTACCTCCAAGTCATCACTGTCAATTACTGAGCTACCTGTTGGCGTCTGGACTTCTGATTACAAGGAATACTTGGTAAAAATGCTGAAAAAGGGAGAAATCAAGTCGTTTACAGAAAACCATACAACATCTGCCGTATCATTTGATGTAAAGGTGAACATGGCAAAGCTCACCAGGCTTATGAAGAGAGACATTCACAAAACGTTCAAACTTCGCAACTCTCTCTCCACTAGAAACATGCATGCATTTACTCCTGACATGGATATTATTAGGTACAAGTCCCCACGTGATATTGCAGATGCCTTCTTCCCGATCCGGCTGGGATTGTATGCAGATCGAAAAAGTGTCTTGGAGAGTAATATGGAGTATTCTACAACGCTGATGCGAAACAAAGCACGATTCATCCAGGCGGTTTCGACAAACGATATCGATCTCCTAAACGGCAAAAAGTCAAAAGATGCCACCATCGCTTTGCTGGAAGAGATGGAGTTCGTTAAGCAATCTGATCTAGAAGTGATCAAGTCCAACAACACTGTTGCGAAGCGGCGAGCATTTAACACCGTCGTTGTGAGTGAGGAGTTGGAGCAAGACCCCCACGCATTAGATCCTTCGAAGGAATATGATTATCTTTTGAGTATGCCATTGTCTTCCCTCACGGCTGAAAAGATCGAGGCACTGAACAATGAAGCAGCCAAAATGGATGCGAAGATGGAAGAGTTGAAGAATACATCAGTAGAAGAGTTGTGGAAAAGTGATTTAGACAAGCTCGAGAGTCATCTTAACAAATAATCTTTACACGGATCACATTTGAGAAACAAGCTCCTTCAAAAGATCAAGGTCCTCATCTGTCGCATCATTCCAATTGTCGACTGCAAGAAAAAGTCGAATAGCCGACTTGACATTTGCTTGAAACGGAGAGTTGGCATTGACACTCTCGGGCAAAGGTCGTATTTTCTTTCCATCTCGGAGACAGTCCGTGATCTCCGCGCACCGATCCACTACTTTCTTGTTCAGCCCAGCCATCCTTGCGCAGACAAGGCCAGCAGAAGAACTCGCAACTCCATCTTCCAGTTTGAAGAGTGGAACGGCGTCATCTTCATCCGATTCAGGAATATGAATGGACATTCGAACAGCTTTGATTCCGGCCACACCATCTTTGAGTAGACCAAGTGAAAAAATTTCAAGAAAATGTGTTGTACACACGACTTTGCATTTGGTGTCAGCAAGTCGCTGCAACGCAGAAGCCATGACTGATATTCCCGATGCAGGAGCGGTCCCTGTGAAGTATACAGAAAATACGACAAACCGGGTTAGTTTCAGTTGAGAAGATGTGTCAATCATCTGCCAAATCAACTTGCCTTTGCCAAATTCGTCAATGAGAACGAGAGTGTTTGGTGTACTCCGATGGAATATTCCAGCAATCTGTGTTAGGTCTCGTTGGAAGGTGCTCTGAGGAACAGCACAAGTCTCGACATCTCCAAAATTGACTAGTATTTGATCAAAAAATGGAAATCCTAGCACTATCACATGGCAGATACGAGCCGACATGAGCCAAGTATACCAACACTCCTACCTGTCTGGCATAGCAAGATTTGCCACTAAAGTTTGGGCCCGTCACAACCAGCACACGATTAGTCTCATCCATCGTCGTGTCATTCGGGATGAACTCATCATTCACAATCAACTCTTGGAGTGGATGTCTGCCGTTTTCAATGTCAATCACTCCACTGGTATCGGATACTATCTCGGGCTTGACAAAATTGAGATCTGCTGCACAACCTGCAAGTGAAAGGATGCAATCCAAGTCCGCCAAAGCACTAAAAGTGCTCCGAAGTTCACTCTCACATTCCAAGATGTCTTCCTCTAGATCACTTACTATCAATGCCTCCGTGTCCTTGATGAATGCATCCAAATCTCCAATTTCCTCATCAAGTTGATTCATATCAGAGTTCTTGAAGAATGCGTCATCGTCTTGAACAAACACAAAGTCAAAATCATCCGGGATCGTCGGGAATGAGTTCGTAGCTTCGTCATGAGCATGTTGTCGCTTGTCAATGGACACGAGGAATCCAACTTGGGGTAGAAAGACAACCTTGAGTGAAATCAGCTCTTCATGTTTCGCCAATACTTGCCTCCCAACTTCAGATAACGTCTCATCGAGAGTTTCAAAGGTCTCTTTTGCACTGTCTAGTTCTTCATGGAAACCAAAATTGATGACACAATGATCCTTAACCTCTGCAGTAACCTCCTCATCAATCACCGAAGCCATCCGCTCTCGGAGATTACGAAGCACAGGAACATGACATTGTTGAAGCAGTTCGTCAATAAATGTCACCGATGGATATTGCTGCTGCTGCGTTCCACGCCCCATATCCTCCATGGCTTGATGATTCAAATCTCGGTCTAGCTTGTGTGCCTTTTCCCTGAGCTCACCACTCAACGTAGCCACAATGGCATACGCAGCATCCAACATTCGCCCCAACTGCAAGAAGTCATTGGGCTGAGCACAACATCGTTGCATTCTTAGTAGAATGGCATCGCACCTCCCTATATCTGACAACTTTTGTAGCAATAATGATGCAGCCGGGTGGCTATCTTGATGGAGGAATAATTCAATGCCCACGTGTCTTTGTCGAATTTTGTCGACATCTCGTAGCGGCTGCGTCATCCATTGACGCAATCGCTCCTTTCCTGCTTTTGACTTTGTCCGATCCAACAATGTAAAGAGACTGAATCCCTCCTTGGACTTTTGATAGGATCGTCCTTTGAGATTATTATTCGCCACAAGAGGGTGGTGTTCCGTGGCAAATATCCTCAATGTTCGCAGTGTAGTTTCATACAGCCTCAAAAATGAATCTGACGCAGGACATCGACGAATAGAGTTGATTGTAACAGTCGATCCTTCCTCGAGACGGAATGCAGTGTTACGCAGATAAATCAACAATGAGCCCAGTGCACGGACTAGCGTTTGAGAATCAAAGTTGATGACAGAAGCGAGTGAATGAAAGTTCGAGGGTGGTTGGGCGCTGCTTGTGGTAGCATTGTAGTTGTTGTAATCATGCGATGAATAATCTTCAGTCATTGGACGTTTCATCAATGTTAATACGCGTAGCTTTTGTAGAATGACGCTACGGCAGGACCGTGGTTCAAATGCTGATGATTTGAGGAGTTGAATATGGATTCGTTGTTGTTGCTGCAGCCGTGCGTGTCGTGTTTTGTGAAGTGCCTGCTCCAGCGGCCTGTTCTTCTGCGACTGTTTCGGATTGACTCGCCGCTACTCCGGCTCTGGCATTAGCAGCGTTAGTATTTGATCCATCATCACCTCCATCACCTCCCAGAGGCATGGTAGTCAAACATTCCAACAATGGAGCATTCGTCAACACCTTATTCGACACCAGAATCAAATTCGGCCTAGTTGCGAGTAACACACTTCGACAAATCCTTTCCGTATCAACTCCACTATGAGCACATTCATCCTCAAAGACAATTTCATTCTCTTCTTCATTGTAACATGCAAACGCGATGCGTGATCCTTGTTCAAAGAAGGAGAGGACGCGGAGTGCTGGTTCTGTGTCGGGCGGTGCGGCACCATCGTTGTCGTGACCGTTAGTTCTTGGATTGGTGCGTCCGGCGGAATAGGATGCCGCTCTATTGTTGCTGCTGCTGCGATGATTGGTTTGCTCTCTTGCCCTTCCACTGTTGAATAATCCACCACTTCGGCTATTGGATTGGTACCCCCCTCCTTGGCGACGACTGTCGGTGTAGCGGTTGCCGGCAGTCCCTCTATTCATCTTTGCTCAGTGTCAAGTATGCTTTGCTTTCATCATGGCTCGCTGAGAAACGCTTCACCGAAGCCGAATCCTTGACTCACAGCTCGTGACTGCTCCACTGCCTTCTCAAAAATCAAAAATCGCTGCGTCAAATCTTTCCACCATGACAATAATAATATGTTGCGTTTAGTACTCCCCATCACTCAGCGCAGTCACCATCAACCAAAAAAGCGGCGGCGCAGCACTCATCAAAGATTGTTTCTGTTCATCCTCCCCATTATCGCCATCCTAACCGTCCTCCCCAACCCAGCAACAGCAGCCATGACCGCCGCCCCATCATCATCAACCATCCGCACCGTCATGATCACAGGCGCCAATGGCTACCTCGCCTCACACATTGTAAAACAGCTCCTCGAAAAAGGTTACAATGTCAACGCATGTGTACGCAATGCAGCAAATGAATCATCCGTCAGGCATTTACTCCAACTATCTTCATCTTCATCAACATCATCTGGAAAATTACAACTATTCTCAACAGGTGACATGGCAGATACAACTCTGTATGGACGATACAAACAACCTTTGGCAAATTGCGACGCTGTCTTTCATGCAGCTACGCCCCTCTCACCCAAATTTACAGGAGAGTTCGATGGGGTGCGGGATATGTTAAATCCTGGTATGGAGGGAACCAAGGAGTTATTGGAGACAATATTACATAGTCCACGGTGTTCATCTATTCAGTGTCTAGTGTTGACTAGTTCTATGAGTGCAGCTGCACCTCAACCAGAACCACCTATCAAGGATGAATCACATTGGTCAGATGATGCTGCACAATTATCTCATGGCAATTTCTATGGGTCTTTAAAGACTCGACAGGAAAAGTTGTGTTTACAATGGAGTGAACAATCTGTGCAAGAGGGGAAGTTGGCATTGAATTTTAGGTATTGTGCCATTTGTCCGACGATGATTGTAGGACCACCACTACTTGCAGAGGATGATGATAGTTACACACCTTCTGGAACTATGGGATCTCTTTATCGTGTGATCAAGCCTACTGACGTTCCATCGCTGATTGGACAAACAATCAAGGAAACGAAACGAAAATCTCTCAATGATTCAATGAGCTATATTGATGTTCAAGATTGTGCAGCACAGCATGTTGCAGCCATGGAAAACAACAATGCATCAGGACGGTACTTCTCACTGGTAGAAAGTTGGCATTGGAATGATATTTTGTCAACGTTAAAAGAGTTGTATCCCGAGATTTCACTGGATGAAAACTACAAGTATGAAGGTGACGATATTATTCGACCTACACAGTTCAATCTTGACCGTATGAATTCTCTTGGTGTAAAGGTGAAGAGTATCAGGGAGATCTTTGCAGAGTGTATTAGCTTTTTCCAAAGCAAGGGTGTATTATAGGTGTAGCTATATTAAAAGATGATGAAACCCCAGATGTGATAATATTAAGTACACATATTATTTCGAACAAATATGATTCCTCACACAGTTCGACCCTAATCATGAACAAGACCCTAATCCATGAAAGAAGTATCACGTGCGGAATCTTCCATAGTATACTGACAGCATGGAGTAGCTCCAGATGGCATCATTGATGATTTCTTCAACGTTGTCGTTTCCGTTGGCGAGAGTAAATCTCTTTCGTTCTTCGCACAGCACGAACCTCCGTTCTCTATCTCGTCATCGGAATGATGAGTGGTACCACCGTTTTGATAGGAAGTTAGTTCGCTTGTATTGCTTGTACTTCTTATCGTTGTTTCATTCGTCTTCCTTTCCTCTTTCTTCACAAAACCGTCATTGTATTTTTTAATCAAAGCGTCTTGAGCATTGAAAAACACATGCCCAATCACCATACCCGAGATACAACTCACAAAGAGTGGACCGGAATATGTCATGACCAACAACATGATGAAGTATCCCATCGTCAATTGAACTCCATACACCAAGGCTGAAAGAGCCAAACGACGAAATCCAGCAGGAAGTTCGTAAACACTTCTTCTCTTATAAAGAACTAATTCCAATAGAATTCCAAAGAGGATAGAACCAAAACATGCTAATCCGAATTTGAAAGGAGTCGACAACACCCAAGCAGGGAATAGTAATATGACACACGTGGTGTCCAGCCAGTGGAATCCATCCATGTACATACTTGTCCCTCCATAACAAGTATTGTTCTTCAATTCCATCCGGCACGGGATAGCTCGCCTGCAGTGCTGCAAGCTCTTGTTTCAGCCCTGGAAACTCATACCCTGAAAACACTCTCATCAGTACCCTGCCAGCTCCCCACGCAGTTTGAATTGTGTGCATATCCCCCCTTACAAGGATCAGTAGCTTCCGGGGATAGAATTGTCAGTAGATAACCATTATAGCAGGATCAAGGCATCACCGCAGGTGAGTACAATCCATCATCGGACATAGTCTTTTACATATTCCGGATTGGAATGTCGATGCATTGATGCCAACAAACTAAGTTTTGTAACATTGTTGCAGTTTGCAGGAGAATTGACATGTTGGTAAACGCCTTCGATTGGTTCTGGCGTAAGATTGACTAAGATACTTCTTCGAAAGTATAGTGGATTCAAATATGGTGGTACCACAGCCATCAACTGTGATCTTGGGGACGTGTGCCTTGTAGTTTTTCGAAACTTTAAGGTCAGCACACATCTCCATACTTTGCATTCTTTGTTGAGGGAGGGCATTGTCAACGCCTTTGCTTGCATAGACGCAGGTAACAAATGCATTTTCCCATACCATGAACGGTGTGTATTGGGTTTCAAGCGTAACGCATGTGGTGCAGCCAAGAATTTCTCTTCATCGGAAAGCCAATACTGAGCACCTGCACCCCATCAGAATAACCACTTCATCTTCGTCAAACATCAGCGGTTTTGTTTCACCCTTCAAGTAAAAGGAAGAATCATCCGTCTTGTAATTATGGCAGTCCATTGCTGGAACAAAGGATAAAAGAATCCAGCATCAGTATGATAATCAAATGTTGACATAGAACGATCCATTTCATCCAGACTTGTCCATCTCCTGCCTCAAAATCATTCTCCCCTGCTTTAGTGTACACATGAAAGTGCTCCAGGTGATTGGCATTCGCAAGAACACTGCTATAACTCTCATCCTTCTTTGAACTCCCCACCTCAACGTCATCTTCATTCTGCTCTCTATCCAACCTAGTCACAAAGGCATCCGTAACACGTGCAACAACATCTCTCAATTCCTCCAACGAATCATATGCCTCCTCCCCACATTTATCTTTGATCCAAGATGGAAGTTCCAACACTGCTGCTTCTGTAGTAGTTTGTCCTACATCATCATTTGTACTGTGATTGTCAAATCCAACAGTTGCACTAGCCAAAGTCCGACGGACTGTTCCATCTGGTAACTTAATTTGTTGGACATCTTTTGGATATGATTGTAATAGTTCCAATGATGATGAGTCACTATTACTGTCACCACTGAGTGCAGGACAGCTGCATAAATGAGACAAGGCTCGCTTCCTAACAGTCTTTAAACCAGGTCGGTGTTGCTGCTGTGTGGTGTCATCTTCTTCGTTGAGTGTGATTCGAAGTACACCGTGAGAATCGTGGAGGAGCTTGTGTAGATTTAAAGGGCTGATCCAGATGAAGGCAGCTGGTGAAAAGATATTCTAGAGGGTTGAGTTGCTGAAGCGGTTGCAAAGAGCATCATCGCCGAAGCAAGAAGTGTTGTGATGACTGTTGGTACTCTCGCCATTGTATATATGAAGAAAGGCTGTTGGCTCTTTCTGCTCTTTAATTTATGACAGCCTACCTATTGTCCTCAGCATCGCCTTATAGGGTTGTGTTTTGTGTTGATCTTGAGTTCATGTCACTGTTCACTGCACGCTACGAGCGGGTATGGTTTTTGGCTCCAGCTGCACCTCTCCAATCCAAAAACTTCTTTTCATCATTATGATTCCCCTGTGACATTAGCGTATAGTAGAACTTTATTGACCCGAAAGGTAAACAAGTGAAGTGCATGCACATCCAAAAGCGAAAAAACGCCCGAGCGTTTTGCGTTTGCGTTGCGAGTAGAATATCGAATTGGCAGGCATGCCCCCCAGACTCTTCAGCAAAACATCATCATCATCACCACCATGGCAGGCCCAGGTCAAAGCAGAGGCAAGGGCAAGGCACTCGAATCAATCGCCGCACGCAGCGGTCGCGATCCAGCCGCAATCATCGACTCCATCCAAGCCGCCGAAAAGGCACAAGCAAAAGCCGAGGCAGCCAAACAACGAGCAGCCAAGGTTGAGGCATCTAAGAAGAAAGGCGGCTGCTGCAAATGCTGCCTCGAAGAAGAGTGTTGGGATAGGAAAAGGACTCAACAACAAACACGACAAACACGACAATACAGATGATGATGAGGCGGGATGCCACAAAAGATCATAACGAAGTCAACTACCCCTCCCAAATTTATTCCTCATTATCCCCCCAAGAACAATATCGATTTCAATGCTACCGTCGAAGTGGATTTGCATCGAAACCAATTGAGAAGTTTGTCGCGAAAATGTGGTGGATGAAGCCAATCGTCGGTTTGTGGCACGGAGGGGTACGTTGGTTGGGTTAGGGGGGATGAGATTACAAGTTAATAGTGGAAGTAGTGCTAATAATGGACATATACTATCAATGGGGAAGATGAGGCTACTGCAGCTACAGTGACTGATGGTTCAGATTTAGATCATCATCATATCCATTCCAACAATAAAAAGAGAAAGAAAACCGAGCAAGAGGCAAATGTTACAAGAGGAATCAAAACGTAGACGTGTCGCGATGGATCAACCTCCGCCTTATCTGTTGAACAGTTTCAATAATGGTACTGGTAGTAGTAGTGGCAGTGCTGTTTCTAGCGGCTTAAGTAGTTCCAGCACTGCTGCTCGAGGAGGAGGAGGTGTTGTTGTTCCACCGTTGGATCAATTGGTGGTACCAAACTCAGCATCGGAAATAGTTGCAGTTGTTTCAACATTGGCAAAATGTTATGCACAGAGATTGGTTTCGGCGGCGAGGAGGGTTGCGGATGTTGAGCAAGAACAGGAACAACTTTTAACAGAAGCATCAACCAAGGCAACAGTGCGAGCAACAACAGCACAACAGCCAATTTTACCTCAGCATTTGTTAGAAGCACACAGATATCGTGGCAGGGCAGGTTTAGATCCAGGGTTTTGGATGGCTGATAGGGTTGTTGATGGTCGTAGAAGGAACAAAGCATCAACGTCACTAAAACATGCAAGTGTGGGTACTTCAGAAGCTGCTGCATTAGGAATAGAAGATAGAACACGGTCGTGTTTCCTTGCAGCCTATTGCTGCACAAGATGCTTATGATGCAGCAAGAACAAAGGAAGAGTCCTTGTCGGATGTCAAAAAGACGTAGACAATTACTAGCAGTAGTGTAGCTGTGACAAGACTTTTGATAACATTACATAGAAACAGCTCTGACTCTATGGCAAGATTTTTATCTACATTACAATCGAACAGCTGTACAGAAGTGCATCCTCTACATCTTAGTCACTTTTCTTCTCTTCGTCACATTTGCGGACATTCCAAATTAATCCCAACTTCTCCATGGGCCACAAGAATGCATAATACATACAATCGTACTTTTCACGTTTCGCCAACATGGAATGGTTGTGATGATCATCATGATTCGATTCTGCCGCAATCGAAGCCAACAAGGGATAATACGCATTTATCACCCAAAATCCTGGGTACAATCCAAGCGGAATGCCGTGGCCTGTGACGAAATTGTAGTTGGAAGCCTGGCATACCTTGTCTTCATGAGTGTTGGGCGGATGATTTCCAATATTGAACCACAGTGTACCAGCTTGACAGATCCACAGAGCCGTGTATGTTACAAATACGCCTTCTCTACCAAACAGGAGATAGGAAAAATACAATTCCATGGAAACAAACACAAAGGACCATGTGTCCAATAGTCTCAGTCCTTTTGTATCATTGTGCTTTGGTGCAAACTCCTCCACAACAGTATCATGAAATGTAAAGAAAGCAAAGGCCTTCTCCACTCCATCCAGAATAGCACTGTGTGGATCACGTGGCATATCGCAATGTTTGTGGTGTAGTCGATGCTGAGACGCCCACCATATTGGACCCCCTTGGTTGGCGAGACAACCACATATGTTGAAGAAATATTGCATCAATGGGCCACACTTGAATGCGGCATGGGCAGCATATCGGTGTAGACATACACTCATACAGATTCCAATCTTCCAAAGGCCAACGAAGAATGCCAATGCGAGCGTGGACACGCTGGATGATAGCGTGGATGGGAAGATTACCAGGGAGGTCATGTACGCTGGAATGACAACCAGACAGTATAATGTACGTTTTCCCTCAATGGCTGCCAAGATAATCTGAGCAATTAACACGTATGCAACTAGTTGCGGTATTGGCATTTGCGTGAGTTGAGCTAGGTAGCTTTGCGATTCTGCGGTCATTGCAAGATAGACAATAGGGACTGTGATATTTATCCCCATGCCGATTTGGTTAACGTGCATACCACCACGGATGTACCATGACTTGGTGGAGGGCGCAGGAATGATCAGCTTGTCGATGGGTGGCAAAGGTGTTTGCTCATCATCTGGTCCTACTTTTGTGGGTGTCGTTCGCCCAGAAGTGGTGGTGGCGGTGTCCACACTGAGCAGATCGTCGCTTGAGCGATGGGTCAACGTCGATTGCATGATAGAGGAGGAGATCTTTGGCTGTGTATTGGTGGTGGTGCTGCCGGGCAGTGCGTGGAAAGGGAGCATTGGTTATTGTTTATTGGTCAGCTTTTCACCTCGGAACAGAGTCGTGTCTGCGGTGTAAAGGATCTTTCGAGAGTTTTGAGAGCGAGGGCCAGGCTCTTTTTGCGCAAGTTTATGTTTCTCCTCCACGAGAATATGCTTTACTCATCACCTTCTCTGAGATCGATCGCAAATATATTGCCTCTGTCCCCAGTGGTTGTGGCAACAGACGAGGAAGAGGAGATTGTTGAAAAAGTACCTAGAAGAACAACTAGTGGTCAGGCCCAGTCATGTATTCTGACTGGACAAGACTCACATTCAGGATCTTGATTCAGGAGGGGAAAGGAGTCATCGATCGAGGACGAGATGATGATCTAAGTACATATTCATTGCGTGAGAGACAAGGAACAAGTATTCTCAATATCAATCTGAATCTTCGCATGAACTAGTTGTTTCTTAACATTTATCTACATCTTATGAAACACATAATTGTGCTGCACAGAAAGGAAAACAAGCAGCTGGTCTGCAGACCAGTGTCGATTTACTATAGCAAGCGCCTTTTGATATTCCTCACTATTCTGGGCATCACTCAACACTTGGAATACAACAATACACGTAACAAATGGAAAAGGATGACCTTCCAAACCCAAACAGTGACAAAACGAGTCGAAAGTTTCTGCTCAAAGCTTGACCCAGCCATGGCCATGGAGAAATTTCCCCTCAGGAGCTTTCAGCGGCCTTCTCCACTTCATTTTTGATAGCTTTATCCGTCAATTTCTCTCTTATTCTACGGTAAGCTCTATTGCGTTGGTGCTTGTACTTATTGTGGTAGCTTTTATTGCGAAGCTGCCTGATGCCTTCGTTTCTGCCTTCGTATCCTTGTTCTGCGCCATCGTAACCATCGTAGCCTACATCTCCACCACCTTCGTAACCTTCGTAGTCGTAGCTTAAGCTAAAGCCTTGGTCTTCGCCTTTGTAAGCTTCGTATATTGCTAGCGCCTCTTCTAGAGTAGGCCCAGACTGACTGTTGCCTCCTTCATCACAATAGTATGTGTTAATCGTGGTGATCGATATGCCTTCATTGTGGTAGCTATGAACGTAGTCTTCACCTTCATCTTTTCCTTCTTGGAGACGTCGTTGCCTGAAGCGTTTATTTTCATCGGGACAGTTATAATAAGTGTTAGTTGTAATCATCATAACGCCATCATTGTGGTAGCTTTGATAGTAGCTATTGTTGCTGGGCCCGAAGAGGAGCTTTAAAATGTCTGGTAGATCATCACCATCACCGTCGGGGCCAAGAGGAGTCCCCACCTTTGATGTTTTCCCATTTCCAACTGGACTCTTGGATGCCTTGCTTTCGAGATGACGGTTGACGCGTTTCCTCCTGCTTTGAGCCAATACGGCTGGCAAAAAAGGAGCAGAGATGGCCATGACGGCGGCGGCGGTGTAGAGCTTCATGGTTGTGATTTGAATTTGAGGTGCGGTTGTGATTTGAGGTGCTTGTGAGCTAGATGAAGTACTACTTATCGACGATGATGTTTTGTGAGCTTATGAACAATGGTATTGTAGCCGAGATGGTAGCACTAGAGAGGTACAACGGCTACTTTCGCCAAAAGTATCTTCGAGGCGTTCCCAAAGCAACTGCCATTTTCAACAGAGTCAGAAAGGGTATTCATTTTCTTCGAGATTGTGAGAAGGTATCGTACTCGGGATGGGTTCTGACTAAAAAGATGGACATCTTGGAATCTCTCTAAAAATCACAGGAGGGGAAAGAAGTCATTGATCGAGGACGAGATGATGATCTAACATATTCATTGCGTGGGAGACAAGGAGCAAGCATTCTCAATATCAATCTGAAACTTCGCATGAACTAGTTATGAAAAAACATACACTGTGCTGCATAGAAAGGGAAACAAGCAGTTGGTCTACAGACCAGTGTCCTCAGATCATCTCGGCACACACCATAATAGTTTTACACTTCGCCAGCATTCAATGGTGGAAGAAGATCCGGAGTTGTCAAATTATCGTCGGGTTTGGTAGCACGCAGTTGCATTTTCATTCCTTCTTTTCTTCCACGCGCACCAGGTTTGACGGATTTACTAGCAAGCGCCTTTTGATATTCCTCACTATTCTGGGCATCACTCAATTCATCAAACTTTCCATTCCTCATGTCATTGTGAATTCTCAACAAAGTACTTTTTATCTTCTTATACGTCATGTCTGATTTACCAACACCATCCCATGCTCCAAACACTCTCACTCTCACAGCCCTAGCAATCTTTGCTTTGGTGCAACCTGCACGAAGGGCATTGCATACATTGACACGTAACAAATTGTTTTGGTGACCAGTGGTACTCCAAAGACGGACGATACCATCAATGACAGGATCAGGGTCTTGTCCCTCTGTTTGACGGGCTTCCATCATATGCTTTGCGTTGCGTGGTATTTTCTTTGGGCTGGGCTTACCATCAGCGGTAGTTTCTTTTTTGTTACGGAATTTGGCTGATGCCGATGCAACTTGGGCGACGACACATTTGCTCAGGTCGACAGGCCCTTCTTCTTTTAGTTTTTCAAGTGCGATTTTCTATCAAACATGTTGGCAATCACATATATTATAAGATGAGTAAAATAATAACAACATGATATAAACAAATGGCGATGTAACAGGACCAAAACTTGGCGTATAGGCAGCATTTTTGGACTCACCGCCGTTTCTCTCACAATAAGCTTTTCAGGATCAAACATTCCCAAGAAAATATCACTTGGGAGCAGTTTCAATTGTTCAACGCAATAAACTCCCCAGTCATCTAACGAGATTTTGACGCCTTCAGTTACCGGTAGGGCATGCCTACTAAACCATCCCTCTACATTTGTATCTGGACCATCGCTATTGTTGTCTGAGGATGCATTATCCAATGAAGCATCAGCTACAGGCACAGATAATGCTGTACCCAAGCTGTCGGAGGGGGCTTCTTCGGCATCATCGTCGGGCAGGAATGATGTTGAATCCAGTTCTGCGGCTACAGGCAAAGACCCATCGTCTTCAGAGGGAGCTGCTGCATTTTCTTCAATGATCTTCGCTGTGTCGGCCATTGTGAGAGTAGAGCGTTATATTTCATGCCTATTCGCGGTGGGGTCGGTGTGTTTTATCGTTGATGAGAGCTTGTTATCTTGGTTCATTTTTCCTGCGACGGCGAAGGGGAGAACTTCTTTTAACTACATCAATGTACTGTAGATAGTAGATAACATACCTCTAGAGTATTCGGGGTGCTTCTATTATCGGTGCTGGTGGAGGATACTTGTAGCCCATGCTCTCCATGAATTCATGTGACAGCAACTCGATAGCTGCATCATAATCTTCGTCACTGAATCCACCCTTCACTTGTTTGGGCTGACCATATTTTATCCAAGCCTCTACCATTCCAGTTCGTTCCGACACCTTGCCATGACCAGGGCCTTGCTTTGCACTCTTGATAATGTATTTGAACATGTTCTGAGGCTTTACCACTCCTCCTGCACACTCACAAATTGTTTTCGTTGTCTCATATTGACGAAATGTCAAGTCTTCAAATCGAACTATCAAGTATGGATACTCAAAGTCACGGTAGTATTGAGCATAAAACTCATTCCATAAATCAGCCAATGAATCAAAGTTGAGCCATTGCTCGGCAAGCTTCACTTTGACACCGACTGGTACCTTCTTTCCATTTGAAGACATCTCTACGAGATGGGGGCATATCCTATGATGAGGCCATCTCGCTGTGTAGGGTATGTTGCACATTGATACCATCCAATCGAATGGATTTCTAACCGTCACAATGGGCAGGCAATGATCCTTAATTATTTCTTCATTCTTGGGAGCGGTATGATTGTTTTTGAAATTAGCTGGTGTATGCTTTCCCCACGGACATTGCCATCTTATCCCATAATCTTCTTTGCTTCCATCTGGAGCGTATTTGTTGAATCTTTCCGGAATGACACAATTTTCTTTCATTAGTCGGGTCACTAGATTTGTACCAGAGTTAAACATGCCTGCACTCCCCAACATTCTACCCAATGGAGGAACGGTTTGACGAAATGTTTCACAGGTATCTAAGCCTCTGAACACTGGTTTCTTTCCAATGATGGATTCAATTTGCGACCACGTTGGTAAGCTTTCTATAGAGTCATTGTCAAGTTCTACGCCAGCCCTGCGAAAATAATCTATGACTGGATTGGTTGCTGTGTTATTGATGTTGTTGTCATTTTGATCAAATTCCACTTGATTGTCATTGACGTTGTTTTTATGAATAGCAGTAGTTTGTATCTGCCAAGGGTCGTGGCGCCGATGTTCTGCTTCTCTAAATCGGTAACCAAGAAAAGATTGACTGCAAAAAGAAATATAAAGATGGCAGCGGAACAGAACACCACAATTTTGTGTGCATGTAGGATGAAAATTGGTGTCGACGACGATGGATTTTCGTACTCTCTGGGTATTAGTTGTTGGCATGATGATTAATGTGGCTAGGTGGAAGCAACTCGGAAAGCAGCACGACAGTTACTTGACGCAGCGCCACGACGCAACTTCGCCTGCAGAGGGTTCCAACCTCTCGGGTGTTTAGAAACAACTCAGAAAGCAACACCGACAGGTCTTCCTTGGCTGATACAACATGACACATCGCCACTATCGTGACCTGCGACGTCTAGAGCGAAAGGGTGTGTGTGTTTGGTGAGTAGAGTGTAGTAAGTGAGTGTGTTGGGTTTGGTTTCATGTACGTAGACCATACTAATTCCTACGACATTTTGCGATGTGTTGGCGTATGGCATTTTCATTTCATTGATGTAGATGAAAATAAAATAATGACCCTCTTATCTTCATAATAGAATCTACTTATCATGGCAGCCGCAAACAAGCTTTCCGTTGGCGTCATCGGATGTGCCAACATCGCTAAGAAGAACTGCGTTGCCGCAAGCACTCCATTTACATCATGCAGCATCACTGCAGTCTCGTCAAGGAGTGACGACAAGGCGAGAGAATTTGTCAACGAAGTATTCAGTGGTATAGAACAGCGTCCTACTCATATCTTTTCAGGATCAGACGCCTACGATAAACTTCTCGAAAGCAAAGAATCTTGTGATGCAGTGTATATTCCTCTACCTACTAAGCTACACGAAGCATATGTTGGAACTGCTCTACGCAATAAGAAGCATGTGCTGTTGGAAAAACCAGTTGCTGTGTCTGCTCAATCATATCGTGACATGCTATCAATCGCTTCTCAAGAAGGCACAATTTCTGATGGACGGCACTATGTATGTTCATCAAACGCGCACGAAACAAATTGTCAAGGCCATTCCAAATGCAAACCGTATATCATTTCAACTTCACGTTTGAGGGAGACGAAGACTTTTTCAAGAATAATGTTCGGGTGAAAAAGGATGGAGATTTTATGGGTTGTATAGGTGACTTAGCTTGGTACTGCGTGCGTATGGGTCTGCTTGTCTTTTCAGATTTGAATGCCGATGCGCTTCGTCAGGGCTTGGTGAAGGAAGTGCAAGTAGTGAATTGTGAACTGAATGATGACGGTGTTCCTATTGATGCTGACTGCATGGTCTACTTTTCAGATAAACGTGTGCTTAGTATTCATTGCAGTTTCAAGCATCCGCTCAACCAGACGGTAAATATATTTGGAACAGGATCAGAATACACAGCAACAATAACAGATGTAATTCTTCCTCGCAAAGGAGAACACCTGGAGATATCACTGTCCAAACAACATTTGATTGGATACGATCAGATATGCTGCCAAGAAGGAAAGGTCTTACCAGCAAGCAATGATCATGTCCAAGAGGTCTGCATGTGGCATAATTTCGCCAAGTGGGCACAAAAGATTGACGAGGAATCATCTCAAGCAGCGGCTGACGTAGAGAACGAGAAATGGTGGGGAGGTAGCAGTGATGAAGTAAAGGCAGCAAATGACATTGCTTCATACTCATTACATACTCAAATTGTTCTGGATGGTTTGATGGAGAGTATTCAAAAGGGAGGCGTCAGGATTCCGCTGTGAAGAGGCTGATGGTGTCAAGAAGAATGATGGTATGTGGCATCGTCTACGATGTCGGGGTGTTGTCTAGAATAATACTTGTCTTCTATGAAATATGGTTTTCTATATGTTAGCTTTGTACAGAAGTCTAGAGTAAGAGATGATACCAACACTTAAACGAATTTGGACATCTCTTGGAACTTTCCTCTCTTTTGTGCACCCTTCAAAGACTCCGTCGAGACCTGCTCAGCTACAGAGGCTAGCTGGTCTGGATCTCTGAAGCCCAAGGCTCTTTGCCTCGTCTGTTCTAGTAGCACTTTCTTGATGATGAGTCTTCTATTTAATTTCGTGCTTTCCAATGATTTGGAAGACAGAAACTGTTCTATACCAACGGGACATAACGAGGCGGCGCCGACTTGCTTCATCGCAGCCTCGGCCTGCTTCCGGAATGATCGGACCTCCACTGTCCGGTCGATTTTGAATTTCAAGTGATCATCACTAGAGTACCACTTTTCTATCGCCGAGTCATCACGGCTATGCTGAACGATACGAATGTTGCTGTGTTCGGAAAATGCCACATTCTTCTTGAGAGATGGACATGAACTTCTCCGAGGCATTCTCCCCAACGGTTGCTGGGCAACGTAGGGGCTGGGGCCGTCCACACTGGCACGTCTACGAGGGCATTTTGACCTCTTCTTTGGAATGTAGCCGCCGAGGTTATTCATTGCGAGCGTCATGGTTGAGGAGATTATGCTGATTTATTAGTAGTACACGTCTATGATCGGCGGCACAAGGGAGGAAGGTTGACGCCAACCAGAACAAAATTATACACTTGTGTGTGGAATGGAAATGCGGCGATGTAGGGTACGTTAAAGTGACGGACCTGTCGTTTTCTGATGCCATTGTCTTTTACAGACCTTTGTTTTGTCACTTTTGTCTCATTGTCTCGCGAGGAATGAGGTGGAAAGTGATTCCTCGTGAACCACATCACAAACACATCATATCATACATTGTGACACATGAACCACATCACTCAATTTCCAAGAAAAGGCGCGTGCTCTGTCCACCTGATGTTCGTGACTGGCTTGAGAAGCTGCAAAAATGCGGCGAGGTGCGCGTTCATTCACGGCGTCGTTCTCTGTTTTGTCTTTTTTTGTGTGTGCGTTCCGTGGAATAAGCGATGTTGCGAACCAGATGCAAACGTCAGTTTGTGCGGCATTCTCAAGCAAGAGGCCCAAGAGGTTACAGTAGATTAATTCGTGATTTAAAGTTCCGTGGCGCGTGCTCTTTCTTCTCTGATTATTTCCTCCCTTCGGTACATAGGGTATATTCATACAGGTAAGAAGTAGTTAGTAAAAGTACCTACCCACCAGACGTACTGATCGTCCTATCTACCTACCAATCAAAATCAACATCAACATAATAATATCTCAACACAGCCAACACAGCCAACAGCCAGCCGCAGAAGCATCGCATCAAGCTACCACCCATGTCTCTTACTTATGCTTGCTATCAGATATATAATATAATACAATAGGAGATCATAATAGCATCGACGACACAATCATCAACGCACGCTGTCTTGTCCATGCACGCTGCAGCACCTCCCAAATAAGTATCTTCTAATAGTACGAGCACCTCCGTATCTTTCGTGATGGCGCCACAGCACAACGAAAATGACCTCTCCATCTCTACCGAGATTGACCAGCTTCTACCAGTAAACGAGAGGAAGATATATCCCATCAAGACCAGCCGCCATGCACGCATGCGGCCGCTGATTGTCGTGAGTGTTGCTGCCTTGACCGCTGTTATACTACTTTCCACTGTCTATTCAGAGTTTAAACACAGGGACGTCTTCAAAAAGAATGATCGAACCTACACACCGAGCAAACAGATAAATGTACTGAATGACATGACAACTTCCAAAGTCAATACAGCTGCGAAGAATAAATTCCACTTGGTACATAAACACAATCAAAAACCATCATCATCGGGCAAACACAAAACGACTGTGTGTACAAGTCAACTGATGATAACGAGACATTGTGAAAAAGAAAAGAAAGTAAAAGTTGATGGTGGAAAGGTCAAGGCAACAGATACGACAGATATGTTTGGCAATCGACACTGTAGTATCAAAGGAAAAGCAAGGAGCGAATATATTTCTACTTTATTTGCTGAACCCATACAATACAGGGATTCTTTGGATGAAAGTGAGGAGCACGCTACCAGTGAAACGATAAAGCCCCAATTTACACCACCACTAAAATTGTATGCACTCTCCGAAGCACGATACAAACACCAAACAAAAGATCACAAGAACTTTAGAGAGGTTGAAACGTTGATACCTACAGCGACAAAATTTCACTTGACTGTTGATCAACGATATGGGGTCAGAGACGAAGGTAATCTTGCTTTGGATTTCTTTGAAACTTTGAGCAAAAGTGTGGCAGAGAGTGTGGATAACACCCTGACAGCGAAGAAGACAACGAATGCAACGGAGTCACACACCGCGGAAGGAGCGAGAGACATATGCAACAACGGTATGGTGGTGGTAAATTGGAAACATTCTCGGATACCCAACCTATCAGCTGCCCTGGGATGCGGAAAAGAAGAGGGATGCCCTCAAAAGTACCACAGCAAGGATTTTGATACTGTATGGCTGTTGACATTTCAATATTCGATTGAGATGGGAAATGAAAGTAAAAAATCACATTCTCGAAATTTGAAGAATTCGCCCATCGCCGTTGAAGGAGACTGGAAGGTATCGGCACAGTTGATAAAGGAGGGTTTTGATTATAATAATAATGTCGTTTTACGCTTCAGATGAATCAGAGTCTCGACAGCGTCGGTGCCCGGAAATAAATCGATGACTGCCAAATCTTCGATATCAAAGTCTGTACACAGCAATTTCAAGTCCCGTATCAATGCACGCCGCCCGCATGAAATGTAGATTAGTTGTGTAAACGTGCCTTTGATTGCCATCTCACAAACTGTTTTGTCGAGTCCTTGTCTAGGCGGATCGACCAGCAGTATGTCGAATTCATTGTAGTCATTCGTTCCATTATTTGATACCTCATTTGGGGACGTGTCTGTAGATAATCTATTCTTCTTGTGTATGCAACGCAGAGCCCATTCAGCAGCATCGCCTTTAAATACTTCCACAAGTGTTTGATCCTGGTCCGATGCTTCACCTTTCAAGCAATTGTTGAGTCGGCAATTGTTTCTGCAAGCATTCACGAGCCTTTCATCCAGTTCAACAGCAACAATTTCAGACAGGAGCATGCTTTTAGCCAGAGGTATTGTGTGTGCCCCAGCTCCATTGTACATTTCCAATAATCTGAGCTTTGTACTTGCTGAATTTGGCATTGTCGTAGTAATGTGTTGTTGAGAAACTTGTGTCAGAGTGTTCAAGATCCAATGGAGAGATGTGAGCATGACACCAGCATTTGGGTGCTGAAAAGCTGTTGCTGGCTTTTGATATTGTATTTTTACATTCAGCGCATCTGTAGATTGTTTTGGTTGTACCAACGAAACACTTTCGACTCGATGAATGCTGCTTTCGTCAATTGAACTCTTCTGGAGAATCAACCAAAGAGTATCTTGAATGATGCCCTCCTCTAGAATAGGGTCATCAGCAGCTGCAACGGGAGATATATAATTAGATTCCGACACGAATAGCTTTATTCCCTTTGACCTACCGGTTACACGAACAAACTGGCACTCATCACAGACTATCTGCGCTTCTTGCTTCCACTCTTCACAACATGATTGTGATATACCTGGCGGTCCATAGTGCAAAGTAAGTAGACATTCCTTTTCATCCCAAGACGAGTCAAATGTAACTGATGTAAGGTTCTCTCTCAGCCTGATAAAAGTGTGATCACTCCTTTTGTTGAGTAGATTGATGAGACATTTTCATGTGCTTCACGAATGCGAAAATTTGCTGGTGGAAAGATACCATCAGGAAGATGACAAATAGTTCCATTCTCCCTGATGACACATGCCAAGTTTTCGTTGTTATCTTCAACGATTTGGAAGGAGCACTTGCATCGATATGCTTCGGTATTAGTAGAAGAGACTATGGCAAGAATATCGCTATGATGATGGATGTCTGATGTTGTTGGTGAAGCATGTAATACATCTGGCGAAGGGATGTTTGACTGTGATAGGCTTGATAGGAATTGATCTAGCTCATCACAGGTTGTTTTGATTTTGCAGTCTTTCCATTGTCGCGTCGGTTTTCATGCAGATAGAGGGAGGGGAGCGAGCTGCAGATATCTCTCTCGCTCTCTAGATAGAAGAAGTGAACTCGGTCTTCTCTAAAGTTGTGGGATGGGTGGTGCGCTCGCGGAGGGTGCGCGCGGGTGGGACGGACGGCAGAAGCACCCAAACTAAATATCTTGAGCAAGGGCGGCGCGCGGCGGGCTTGAGACTCATGATCGATTGCTCGGTGTCGGTGGTCGAAATGCCTATCAAAAAAGCGATTCCAAGTTTCCTCTGGGTAGAGTGGTGATGTTTCCTAATAAATGCTATTCCAAGTTCCTCTGGGTAGAGTGGTAGGTTGTTTCTAAAATAAATGCGATTCCAAATTCCTCTGGGTAGAGTGGTAGGTCCCGCCTGCATCATGCAGCTAAATAACAATCTGCTGGATTCATGTTCTTCTTGAGAATGTGCACTGTGCTGGGTGCACATGTCATAAAAAAAACAAAAAAACAGGCAGCAGCATTGCAATTTCTGGCAACAATTGTTTGATTGCACCCCACGATGGCGAAGCACCTCCTGCTTCGGTCCTCTACCGTTCTGACAGCACTACTTGTCGCCAAGTCTGCTGTCATTTGCTTCGGAAGTGATGAAGTTTCCGTCTTCACCTCATCCCTGTCTTCAGTCTCCCTACCCAAAATCTCCGTGTCGACGGTTAATTCTGGTGGCCGTTCCAACCATTCTTCATGGTGGAATGCCTTCGATGGTATTCCCTTCCTTCTGGATAGGCGCCCTACCCGCAAGCTCACCAAGGTCAAGGTATCATCCTCCAACAACGTAGGCTCTATTAATGATCGCATGTTGAACTCTCTCCAAGAAGATACTGTGGATGTGGATGACTTCCATCGATTTCTAGCCTTTGGAGATTATGCTGATACCTCCTTTCAGTGCCCTGTCACAACTACCTGTCCAATTGTCTGCGTTGCCGATGTAGCAGAATGCCCAGAAGATGCACTTTGCCCTGGAACTCACCCTGACAAGGAATACGAAGCCGACCATGAGTATGAGCTGTGCACCGACGGAACTTGTGTGGATCTTACTGCAGGTGAAGTGTGAGTAGACTGTATTTGTATCAACGAATTTCTCTTTTGAGGTCTGTCTCGACTCAAACTAATTCGCTATTTCCGTGTCTGATATATCTCAACAGGTGTGATGATGACGCAGAATCCGCGTGCCAATGTGACGCTCTTCCCGTGATGTGTGCAAAGCAGGTTGACTTGTATCCATATTGTTCAACCAGATTTCAACAGTACTACGATTCTGATGCTGAGTGTTTGGAGTTACAAGAAGAGAACATCCCTCAAGTGAGCTTCACTGGCCCTTGGTTCGTGGCCTGTTTTTGTGATTCTATCCGGAGTGACTCTTCTCATGCTTAGTTGGTGTGCGTGGAATCAAAGACTGGCTTATGTGGATGGCAGCACAGTGCCCTTGGAAAGTGCTAAATTAAGCGGCGATGCGGTGACTAGTGCTATGGGAGCGAAGACAACGCTAGTGTCATCCAACAACAACGAGTGGTGGACACAGACGGCATACAAGAGAAACTTTATTGGGATGTCTATTTACTCCCTTGTGATCCTCGTGGCCATCCTCATCCAGTTCTTACTACTAGCCTTGACTGTTGAATACTGTAAGCCTATGATTGTGTTTCTTTGGTACATGTACTCGACTCTTCGTTGAATCATCCAAGCTCACCAATACACACATCAACTCTCTTCGTTCCAGACGTGCAACAGGAAGCAATTACCTTTTCCCCTCTTCGGAAGCCAAGTCTTTTTTTGACGAGCTGCAAGTACTGCGGGCTTTTGAGATAGTGTGGATGATCGGTATTGTTTGGTGCTTTTTTCTTAAGTACCCTGCAAGTGTTTACTCACTCTTCCTCCGCCGATGTCTCCACGATGAAGCAACCTATATCGCAGTGTGTGCTCCAGTCCATTCAGTTGATGCTCATTATAGGACAAAGTGGATCACCAACGTGCTATCCAGAATTAGTGCTTGGTTCCGCTCTGCGATGTCATTTTTGTACAGCGACACGTCTCATCATCTTGTGGAAAGCTCTCATCATCAAGTAACCTTTTGCCAAGTATGTGTAGACGAAAAGACCTGTTCACGCTACTTTTACTTTCGTATGAGAAGGTACATATTTGATGAGGAGACTGGAAGGTTTGTCCTCGGATGCTGGGATATTACTAAAGATACGTCGATCGGCCAATGGACAAATGAAGATTTTCTTCGTAGAGGAATTTCGGAGGACGAAGCAATCAAGCGATTTGGAATCGTAGGACCCAATGTTTTTGACTTGAAGAAGCCCACTATCTTGGGATCGATCATCAACGAGTTCTCGAAGCCATTTTATCTTTACCAAAACTTCATGGTCTGGACTTGGTTTCCCTATTGGTAAGTTGAGCCGAAGATGTCTTACCATTGTCGAAAAGACTCGAGCACAGAGTTTATGTTCTCTTACTCACTTCGTCTTCGTCTTTGTTTGCCTCCCGTGATTCCGTAGGTACTATTACATGGCAATCTTAAACACGGTTGTTCGTATTACGGCAGGCCTTGTCGTTAGTGTGTTTCAGTATTCTTCAGATTTGGATCTTTATCGTCTCATGGTGACCGAGGGAACTGTGGAAGTGCTCAGAGATGGCGTGATGACTTCTGTCGACCAGATAAATGTGTCCCAGGTGACATAGTACGCTTGACTCCAGGGGTAGCTTACTTCGATATGGTCATTCTTCAAGGCAGCAGTCCACTTTTAGATGAAAGTGCTCTCACTGGAGAGGTTCATCCTGTAGCAAAGAGGCCACTGGACCGGGCGAACGCTGATCTTACCTACGATCCCAAGGTGAACAAGTCCTCCACTATCTCTGCAGGGACAACCATTCTCGAGTGTAGCGAGAACGAAGGAATCCGAGGTGATTTGGCCATTGTCACTCATACTGGTTCTTTCACTGCAAAGGGAAAGCTTTTATCTGATGTCCTCTCGTACGAAAGGCACAAATTTAAGTTTGACACAGAAGTCAAGCTTGTCCTTGCGATCCTTGCAGTGGAGGCGATTGTTCTGCTAGCTATTGTGTTCTCCGTGCTTGAAGGTAAGAAATGTTGTGTTTGTGGTTTCCACCTTCCTGTCCACTTTTATCTCATCTCAAGCGCAATCTATCGTTTTCTCTAGACAACTGGGAGTATAGTTGGTTCTACGCAATGTTCGTTGTTGGCACGGTTTTCCCGCCCTTGTTGCCTTCTGTGTTTGTAGTTTCAGTTGGCATTTCATGCAAGCGCTTGCAGCGAAATAGGATCACTTGCACTGATTCTAGAGGGATCCTGATCGCTGGAAAAGTGAAAAAAGCCTTCTTCGACAAGACGGGCACATTAACCAAACAAGGCCTTGACTTTTTGTCTGCGAAGTCTGGGACCGAGTTTCAAAGATTGGAGAGCGTGACTGGTAGCAGCGGCGTCACCGATCATGCATTAAAACTTGGACTTGCTACATGTCACACACTGCATGCGAGTAAAAGCGGTGCACTGATTGGCCCTGCTGTCGATCGAATGGGTTTTTCTGCAGTATCAGCACAAGTGTTGGACGAAGAATTGATCAGCTTCGAAGGTACGACAGTGAAATATTTGAAGAGATTTGAATTCGACCATCACAGCATGACTCAAAGTGTAATCATTAGCCATGGAGATAAGATGTTGGTGTACGTGAAAGGCAGCCCAGAAGCAATCGCAAAGCTATGTGTTCCATCGTCCCTCCCGCCTAACTTCCATGAGAAGACACGTCAATCTGCACGAAACGGAATATATCAGCTAGCAATGGCAACATCTACTTACACGTTCAAGACTGCGAACTCTGTCAATGAAGTAAAGCGCGAAGACATAGAAAAGGAGTTGAACTTTGCAGGCGTAATTAACTTCCAAAACTCAATGAAGGAGGATTCTCCTCAAGTTATCCAAGAGCTGCGCGAAGGAGACATCGTCAGCGCCATAATCACAGTAAGTTTCGATTCGATTGCTGTCATTGTGTTTGATGTGAAGCAACTTTCTCTCTTCGACAAATCTAACTCAGAGCACCCTTTCCTTTCGGTTCAGGGGGACAACGTTCTCACTGGTATTTACATTGCGAAGAAAGCTGGTCTTATCGGGCAGGATGAGAACGTTGTTATAGGTAATAATATTCATGACGGAGTCATTGAATGGTTGGATGCTACAGACAGCCCTGCTGCGCTGCCAAGCGTTTCGGAGTTGGGAGTATCCTCTTCTTTAGCACTAACCGGAGAGGTATGGCAGCACCTTCTATTATCAGATCCCACAACAGCTCTAATCCTAGCTCCGCACACTAAGGTGTTTGGACGATGCACCCCCAATGACAAAGTCTCAATTGTCTCGACCTTTGTAGAGCAAGGAGAAACTACCTTGTTCTGCGGCGACGGTGGTAATGATTGTGGTGCATTGAAGGCGGCTCATGTGGGCATTGCGTTGAGTGATGCCGAAGCTAGTGTTGTTGCCCCTTTTACATCGCTTGACAAGACTATTACGTCAGTATTGGATGTTTTGAAGGAAGGAAGGTGTGCTTTGGCTTCAGCTTTTGCCGCATATAAGTATATGATAATGTACGGCCAAGTGGAATCGATCAATCAAGTCGCAAACGCCTATCTTTCCATTACTTTCACTGAATGGGTGAGTCTTCGTGCATCAGCATCTGCAGTGATATGTTTGACTAAGTGTGCATTTTAGGCTGACTCTCTTCATCATCACATCACAGTGTTGGGTCTTCATGGATGGGATATGGACGATTACAATGGCTTTTACTTTGCCACTCGCCCGAGCTGCGAAGAAGCTTTCTCCAAAAAGACCCACAGCTTCAATTCTCGGTCCTCACACTTTGGCATCTGCCTGCGGTGTCCTTATGATCAACATCCTTTTCCTCGTTTTTGGTCTTCTTGCCCTTCACGCACAAAGTTGGTTTCAATGCCGCATGTGGGATTCTACGGACGTATCCAATGTGCTGACAATCGGGGATAATTACGAGACTTCAGTGATCTTCATCATTAGTGGCTATCAATACATCTCAAGTGCTGCCGCCTTTAATTTTGGTTACACATTCCGAGCCAACTGGTTCCGAAACTACGTGTTTGTGTTCTTCTTTGCTGTCTGGTCAGCTCTTCTCTTTGGAGCAACTCTATCGGCATCAAATTTGTCGTGCATTTGGCGATTGAATTGTGACAATGACCACGTAGTCAGATGGGTCACGTCAACAGAACCTGAGCCCATTTACAATAACTGGAATACCACGGTTATGCCAATTGGATTTCGATGGATTCTCTTTGCACTAATGATAGTGAATCTGATTCTTGTCTGTGCTTGGGACTATTGGGTAGTCAAGTCAATTCATTTCTTTCCAAACTCAGCAGCAAGCTCAGCTGTCTTCCACAAGACAGTCAACCTGCTACTGCTTACACCCCACCTAAGGTGGAACCCATTACTTTAGAGAAGAAGACTAGCATTGCCAGTCAAGATGTCGTGTGAAAATTTCAACAGAAACAATTAGGTCATAAACTACATCAATAGTAGTTTAGGTTTAGAAAATCGAAAGAAGAATAAGTTAGTTATGATACATAGAGATGAGGTTCTTCAATTGCAGCGTTAACATGTTTACAATTAGAAACAAACATCCGTGCAATCCTTCCATGAGTTCACCTACGACGTTGTAGCGACGCCGATACGACCAACAAATGCTTGAGCCGTGTCAAAGATGCTTCTATACTATCATGGCCAACTACAATAA
>JAHBBA010000615.1:0-11651 GCA_018806925.1 Skeletonema costatum | reverse complement strand
TTTTTCCTTTTCCTCCCGGGAGCGATCTCACGATCAGCTGAACAGAATGAGCGTTCCCGCGTGAATCGAGACATTCGACTTCTCGTGAGACCTCCTGTGGCATTATTTAAATTTTTCGACCTGATTTTCTGCACCGCTACGGCGATCATGAAGCATTCTTATCTAGTTTATGTGTCTCTGAATGAATTCATACTGCTAAACGAACACGTGTTACGCTTGTCTACGGCTCGAACGATTGGAGCTTGTCCTCCAAAGGATGTATAGGGATGTATGCGATTGTTTTTCTCACATCTTTTGCGTTGATGGATGCTTGTGAGTACGCATCCTCAGTGATGGCTTCTGCCTCAACTAGCAAACAAAGGTTGAGAAGATGGAAGACACCGCAATCATAGTCGTTATCTTGTTGTGGGCATTCGAACGACAAATCTGCAGTGGTCCAAGTCTTCATCCATTCCACCACGTCCAATTCGTCACCTTTAATCTCGTCGTCAGCTCTCATGTATTCATCCAAAGTATTGAAGAGCTGCATATGTACTGCGTATTTGTATAGTTCATGCCTGCCGAGTCCCAAAGAGAGATTTCTCTCGCCTTAAAGTTGACACGCATGGTTAACCAATGAACATTTTGGTGGTTGATAGGAATGTAGAGGTTGTCAAGTTTGAATAGGCCGCATTCTATGCGTCTCGACCAGTATTGCACATTCGAATAAGTATAAGTCGGACGGTCCCTCCCATCTGCTTGCTTCGTTGCCGTCGACAGATCGAATGTCCTCCATACTCTCTGATTTAGAGCAAGCAACTTTCCCATTTGTTTTATCGACATGAATATAGTAATCGGCGTAATCTTCTTCCTCAAAAAATATTGTGCTGTAGAGTTCGTACGACTTGGACTTCTTGGGTTTCTCAAATGCAGAATGGAGGAGTGTTGTGGTGATATTAAACATTTTATTGCCATTAAAAGTGCTGCTGGTTTTGAAGAAGTCGGACAGAGGACCTTCCAACTGGTCGTATAGAAAGAATACATTGACATGCTTCGTTAGCAACTGAGCGATAGCCTCCCTCAAATGGGCAAAGGTATTATTGCTCCACACTTTCTCCGCCATAATTTATCTCTTCCGTTCTCTCGCGAAGTCAATGGAATGGGGGAGAGGCGCTCGACGCTCGATGGGAGACAAAGAAGCCACGGTCTCCGCACACACAACGTAGACACAAATATGTGTCTACGCAGATGCCGATCCGGGGAGATTTGAGAATTTGCAGCAGGGATTAGAGGCACCCAAGCGATGTCCCAGCACAACCATGGGGCCTAAGTTGTTCGTATGGGTTAGTAGCAGAGTGGACACCACGTGGTTGTGCTGGGACATCGGTGGTTAATCCTGTTTTTCAGTACATAATTAGGCCTCTTCAAGCAATCTTCACATAATTCTGTACAGAATTTGTCCATCGCCGGATTTTATGGCTGCTGGCTTTAGTCTAACTTTTCTTTGGACGTGGAGCCCCCGGCCATCAGCGGTCGGGATATTTTTCAGTACAGGGTATATGACAGCCTGTTTTGGCCATATAAAATGTTGTTTTTGGCCATATCCAAGTGGTAATATATCCATCCGCACGCATCCACTTTTCGGCTCAAAAGAAAGCACAACATCATCATGAAGCTACGGACACCCCGTCTCGGCACTACGGGCAGTAGCCCAGGTAGTAACCACATCCTCCTCGTCACGCTCAACCCGCTGCTGCTGCTAGTCATCTCAACCACCTTATCACAAATAATCTGACGGCGGCTATTAACGATGCTGCAGCTGCCGATGATGAGTCTCCCGAAGAACCCGACGATGCGTTGGGTGATGCCGGCGATGTCAACAACAACAACGCTAACAACGCAGACGGAAACTACACGTATAATGAAGACGAAGAAGTAAATGGATTTCTCCAATTAATCAGGGATGAAATGACTGTTGAAGGAATTGAAAAGAACACAAGAGCCAAGTCTACATTCAATACCCACCAAAATGAAAACACCCGTGTCATCGTATGGCTTTTCTACAACCACAAGCATGTTATCCACGACGAATTGTGTAGTGATTTGCAGGACGTCATCGAAACAGTCGAATTATGATACGATGTTAAGTAGGAAATATGTATGTGGTGCAAGAGAAGGCATCAGATCAGTACTGCGGTAGGATTCTAGCTGGGCTCGACGAGCTGAGGCGCTGCATTTGCAGTATCATATCCCGACTTTGTTCCCATTGAAGTCATGAAGAGTTTTTGATTGGATGTTTGATGAAGGCGAAGATCGTAGTGTCAAAAAGGGAGTTCCCGAGGAGGATTACGACGAGAAGAAGAAAGAAGTTAACGCCGAAGTGGAAGAAGTGCTCAATTGCATCTTCACGCATGAACGTCTAGAAAAGTTTCCTACCATCCATAGATTCCTAGAAGTTGGCCTTGCTAGCTTCTTGATCCACTCGAAGACGATAGCGGAATGCATCCCATCTACTTCTACACTTCTACATCTACCACTGTTCACAATGACCAAGGTCTACAAGCTTAAGCAACATGTTCGTATTGCAATGCCCTGGGATGATCACTACAAATACTTTTCTCAGTCAACTGGCATCCCTCCCCACGTCATAAACTACCAACACTTTGCCGAAATTAAGGAATTGATCAAGAAGCTCCCAACACAGTTTGAAGAATCACTCGACGCAAGGCAATTCAACGGCGCCATCTCACTGCCACAAATGAAGGAATTGATGAAAGAGGCACAGAGTGAACAGAATAGCAGCAATGGCTGCAGATATTGCAACCATAAAGAAGGCCATGGAGGACGGTAAGCTTTTGTCTGTGGATTCCTCGCCGGATGAGGAGGAGGATCCTGATTACGGCAAGCAGTTCGATTTGCACCTTCACCCTGATGGGACACTCCGAAAAGTACCGCCTGATTGGACATTTCCGATGAACCAGCTGCAGCAGATGTACCAATACTGGCACTGTGGTAATCAGCTCCAGAAGATATGCCCTATGAAATACTTCCACAGTAGCGACGTGTCTTTCCTCGGTGACAGCACTCGCATTCGTCTAAACGAAGTGAAGCAGTTAATGGAGATTATAGATAAAACAGCAAGTCAGAACGGAGCAAAGCCAACGAAGAAGATGAACATGACGAGTACAAACACTTGCTTCCTCCGTGGGAAGGTCGGACTTAAGATTCCTACTACAACTCCTACTGGAAGAAAGAGAGACATAGGTAGACTGAAATGGTCATCAGCAATCACTTACTTGCCTAAAGCATCAAAGAAGAGGCGAGTCGATTAATTCATTAACTATTGTGTAACAAGATCTGTTATGTACTTGTACCAATCATCTTGTCTTGAGAGCTAATTAAGTATGTTGCATAGTGCTGGTGACTGAGCACGGCACTCGTGGAAGGATGAGAAAAGAAGAAAGTGAGGGAGAGATATTTGCCCCCTTTTCTATTCAGTCTGTCCATACTTCTACTCTCTGAGATTTGTACTGAAAATGTCTTTCATATCTGGTTAATCCTGTTTTTCAGTACGTAATTAGGCCTCTTCAAGCAATTCTTCACATAATTCTGTACAGAATTTGTCCAATCGCCGGATTTATGGCTGCTGGCTTCAGTCTAACTTTTCTTTGGACGTGGAGCCCCGGCCATCAGCGGTCGGATATTTTCAGTACAGGGTATATGACAGCCTGTTTGGCCATATAAAATGTTGTTTTGGCCATATCAAGTGGTAATATATCCATCCGCACGCATCACTTTTCGGCTCAAAAGAAAGCACAACATCATCATGAAGCTACGGACACCCCGTCTCGGCACTACGGGCAGTAGCCCAGGTAGTACCACATCCTCCTCGTCACGCTCAACCGCTGCTGCTGCTAGTCATCTCAACCACCTTATCAACAATAATCTGACGGCGGCTATTAACGATGCTGCAGCTGCCGATGATGAGTCTCCCCGAAGAACCCGACGATGCGTTGGGTGATGCCGGCGATGTCAACAACAACAACGCTAACAACGCAGACGGAAACTACACGTATAATGAAGACGAAGAAGTAAATGGATTTCTCCAATTAATCAGGGATGAAATGACTGTTGAAGAATTGAAAAGAACACAAGAGCCAAGTCTACATTCAATACCCACCAAAATGAAAACACCCGTGTCATTTCGTATGGCTTTTCTACAACCACAAGCATGTTATCCACGACGAATTGTGTAGTGATTTGCAAGGACGTCATCGAAAACAGTCGATTATGATACGATGTTAAGTAGGAAATATGTATGTGGTTGCAAGAGAAGGCATCAGATCAGTACTGCGGTAGGATTCTAGCTGGGCTCGACGAGCTGAGCGCTGCATTTGCAGTATCATATCCCGACTTTGTTCCCATTGAAGTCATGAAGAGTTTTGATTGGATGTTTGATGAAGGCGAAGATCGTAGTGTCAAAAAGGGAGTTCCCGAGGAGGATTACGACGAGAAGAAGAAAGAAGTTAACGCCGAAGTGGAAGAAGTGCTCAATTGCATCTTCACGCATGAACGTCTAGAAAAGTTTCCTACCATCCATAGATTCCTAGAAGTTGGCCTTGCTAGCTTCTTGATCCACTCGAAGACGATAGCGGAATGCATCCCATCTACTTCTACACTTCTACATCTACCACTGTTCACAATGACCAAGGTCTACAAGCTTAAGCAACATGTTCGTATTGCAATGCCCTGGGATGATCACTACAAATACTTTTCTCAGTCAACTGGCATCCCTCCCCACGTCATAAACTACCAACACTTTGCCGAAATTAAGGAATTGATCAAGAAGCTCCCAACACAGTTTGAAGAATCACTCGACGCAAGGCAATTCAACGGCGCCATCTCACTGCCACAAATGAAGGAATTGATGAAAGAGGCACAGAGTGAACAGAATGCAGCAATGGCTGCAGATATTGCAACCATAAAGAAGGCCATGGAGGACGGTAAGCTTTTGTCTGTGGATTCCTCGCCGGATGAGGAGGAGGATCCTGATTACGGCAAGCAGTTCGATTTGCACCTTCACCCTGATGGGACACTCCGAAAAGTACCGCCTGATTGGACATTTCCGATGAACCTGCAGCAGATGTACCAATACTGGCACTGTGGTAATCAGCTCCAGAAGATATGCCCTATGAAATACTTCCACAGTAGCGACGTGTCTTTCCTCGGTGACAGCACTCGCATTCGTCTAAACGAAGTGAAGCAGGTTAATGGAGATTATAGATAAAACAGCAAGTCAGAAACGGAGCAAGCCAACGAAGAAGATGAACATGACGAGTACAAACACTTGCTTCCTCCGTGGGAAGGTCGGACTTAAAGATTCCTACTACAACTCCTACTGGAAGAAAGAGAGACATAGGTAGACTGAAATGGTCATCAGCAATCACTTACTTGCCTAAAGCATCAAAGAAGAGGCGAGTCGATTAATTCATTAACTATTGTGTAACAAGATCTGTTATGTACTTGTACCAATCATCTTGTCTTGAGAGCTAATTAAGTATGTTGCATAGTCTGGTGACTGAGCATGGCCACCGTGGAAGGATGAGAAAAGAAGAAAGTGAGGGAGAGATATTTGCCCCCTTTTCTATTCAGTCTGTCCATACTTCTACTCTCTGAGATTTGTACTGAAAATGTCTTTCATATCTGGTTGAGCTCGACCGGGGGGAAGAGAGATTTCTTTTGGGGGGAAAAGAATTGCGAGCGGAGCGAGCAGTAATGCGAGCGGAGCGAGCCTATAGCTGTATGTAGCTATTGAAACAGTCAAGAATTACATCAATTTTACTTCGTTACAGTTTCTGTCGACTCTTCCTCATGGCACGTTTATTTCTTTCTCTGCGAGCGTTAAGTTTCTCTTGCAGGTGTTCTTGATAGATGCGATGATCGTCAGCAACTGGACAAAACTTTTTGTTGCGAAGATGTTGTGCTTCTTTGAAGACGAAGGTGTAGTATTTGTCGCACACATTGCATCTCTTCTTCCCTGAAACCTTCTCGTCAATTTCAATCTTGGCCTCTTCTAAGTTTCGTTTTGCTGCGATCCTCCTAGCTACCAATTCTTCGTCAATAACTTTCCCTTTCCTTTTAACCCTCATTGGTAAGAGGCTCAACACAGCCTCAGTCTTGGGCGGTGGAAAGACACTTGCTGTCTGAACGGGAATTGCCAGTTCCAAGTCATCAATTCGGTACTTGGTACTGCAACGTATGATAGCACCAACCCGCCGTACGCCGCAGATTGAAAACGATTGTGCCTCTCCCTCTCCCTTGTCACCTTTCGCTTTTCTCGCAACTTTATATTGATGATCAACTGAGATAGCAATGATAGATATAAGTGATGCCATCTCTCTGTATAATCCATCTTTGTTATTGATGTAATCACGGATGGCTTTCATGGCAGCAACAGCCTTCGCGACGAACTGTTGGTTTACAGCCGGAAATGGTTTCCTGACGCTTCCTGGCGTGGCAGCAACTTTTCGTTGATAGACCGACTTCGAGACCCGCGTACAATCTTGTTATTTCTGCTCTACTTGTGTCCTCAATACTGGCAGCGGTATTATTCAAACGCATCCTCATGATCAATTCCATATCAATTCCGCCAGATGCACCCACAATTATTGCATTCAATCTTTGCTGTATATCAAGCGGCAATGTTGCAACATAAGTACTTTCGAACGTCTGCCATCCGGAGCCACCACAACCATCACCATCACCTTTACCGCATTTCATACCAAGGCCTTGAACGAAACGAGGCCATGACGATGTGTGGATAATTTTCGGAGTTAAGTTGAGTGATGTATCAGAGATGTTGCTGCTACCGCAATGTGGACACTTTCCACAAGTGTAGCCAAACATCAACAATGTGAACTGCCCATTATTGCGATATGTTTTATTAACGTCCCGCACTTCAGCCTCTGATTTACGAGCCGTCGGCCACCTCGGGGATGCCATACGGAATTTCGGGCGGCGGCTTTGCTGCAGGAGCAGGTGCTTCATCAGGTGCTGAATAAGGTTGTGCGTTGCGTATCATTCTTTGTAGTCTTTGTATCCGCAGTTGCACTCGCCGGCCTTTGACAGCCCCCCGAACAATGTCCAGTTGCGTGGATATTTTTGTCGTTGCGTCCCATGCTGGACCACTTGATTATCTTAGTGTAGTCGGCATAGAATTTACTTGTTGTTGGGGGCGTCGTGCCTCTTAAGGAGATTGGCCGCTCTCGGGCAAGGTCACAAAGGTCCCTTTGCCACTGAGCGTCGGTCTTAGCGTCTTTCGGCATGGTGGATGTTGGAATTTGACATGGTATTTTTCTCCTTTTCTGAGGAGAATTGTTCTTTTTTGAAGTCCCTCGGCGCCAAAAGTGCTAAGCTGCCATGTGGAACTCGCTGAGATGCCCAGACAGACTGTGTGCCAGGGAAAGATTTGTGTGCCAGGGAAAGAAAATCCAGCTCAAGGTTGCCCATGACACACACAGAGGGCTGAATTAGCTAGATGAGCCCCTAAGTGAAAGTGACTTAGGGTTTTTAAAATATAGGTCTCAGGTAAAATCGAAAAATCCTAATTCACGCGCGCCGGGGTCAGCTGATCGTGAGATCGCTCCTCGTACTTCCTGGTCCATATGTTCGCGACTCACTCAGAAGGACTGGTATCATATCCTGACATGGCAAACGCCCAATACTTCTACCAAGTAATGCGTGGAGCCCTTGGTCAGATATGGCGGAGTTTATTCCCTTGGATAGAGTATGAAAAGAGGAAAGGGCAGCACACATACACTTCAACCCAATTAGCCAGCTCAATTTGATCCAAAGACTCAAACAGTAAGATATTAAATATGTATTTGGGGATATAAGCTTAGGCATTTTGATCATCTCGCTCTGGAAATATTGTAATAGACGTAGAA
Organism: Skeletonema costatum; assembly: GCA_018806925.1. Lineage (NCBI taxonomy): Eukaryota > Bacillariophyta > Thalassiosirophyceae > Thalassiosirales > Thalassiosiraceae > Skeletonema > Skeletonema costatum. The sequence goes on along the minus strand of JAHBBA010000615.1, from coordinate 3,726 downwards.
ATAACAGTAGATCCTAACAAGTTTACCTCTATGCTGCCGAATGTGTGTTGTCCCACAATCCGACCGATTTCTCAATTAAACGCTAGAACGGTGACGAAGACCAACCCCTTTGCTTCCTACTTGGACTGAGCTTCCCCATCTTTCACTTTCATAATCTTTCATCAACTCTCGTTGGCTTTTGTATTCTTTCAAAAGCACACCATCGATTTCATTCTCGTCCTCAAATACTGATTTCACTCTCCTTGTATTCAAAGTCTTAATAGTTTCTTCTCTGACCACATCCCAAAGACTCTCGTTCGACTTCTTTTTCTTGCTTGCCTCTTCTGACGTAGGAGTACAACCATTGGGCTTTGATCCTCCGTAACTTTCACTGACAAAGTCAAGTCGATGTGAAGAATAGCCTGTGGCAGCAGCGACTGCAAAAATGTGACACGACCAAACAAATGGTTAGGCTTGATTGACAAAAAGTGCTCATGCAGTTTGCGCAACTTACGGAGTTCTACAGTGGAACGCGCTTCAGCAAGCACGCCACTAACTTTTGGGCCACCACAGAAAGCAAGTAGTGTTGAGCTGTAAGCGGGATGGCGCTCAACTAGAGGTGAAGTTGACAAGGAGAGATGCATATAGTTTGGGTTAGAATGCGGTGTCCATTGCTAATCGTGTATATCCATATCCGTATATCACAATGACACAATACTTACTCAAATTCGCGACGTACTTCTCTACTATCTGGCCTAGCTTGGGTCTGATGAAGACCACTTTCTTGCTCTTGAACAAGGCAAAGCCACGAATCTCGGCCCTGAATGATGCAGCTTCGATTCTATCCTTATCAGTTATGTAAATGGAGATATCCAATACCTCTCGCGCATAGTCTTCTCCCCAGGCGACCCGTATGGTCACCCTACCCACTTACCCCCGAATGTAACTTCTAAGTGATCCAAGGGTGTCACACTATGCTTTTATAGGCTTAAACTGCTGCTCTCGTTGAGCAAAACTCCGAATCCGGGGAGCAACACTTCATCAAATTATTTTTTGAATTCACTAGTTGTACCCTAGCTGAAGCCCCTCTTTCCCCTTCTTTCCTCCCTTCTCCTTGGCGGCCATCAGGCATCAATCTCTCTCTCACACACAAAGATTCATGAACTAACTCGTGCCACTTCGATGCAATTCTTGTATTGCTTTGTTGCTCACTGGATTCGAACTCAGCTTGATCTCACGATTCCATACATATGCCCAGCATACACATAGTACGAATATTCGCTTAGAACTCACATTGCTGATAGGGTGACCAACATCATAGAGCTTGAACGTCTCTCGAAGATGTTGCTCAAAGCTTATCTTATTCATCTTACCAATGATGGATTGAAACTCATCCAAATCAATTGTTCCATCGTTATCCGTATCTACTGCACAGACAAACTTGTTCAACTTTTGTTCATCTTCTTGGAGTCCTAAACTTCGTAAGAGGTCCTTGAGTTCTTCATAAGAGACTCTGCCATCTCCATCAATGTCGGCGTTATTAAATGCTTCAGTTAGGAACAGATCGGGAGCTGACACTGTAGGTTTTTCCACGCCAATACTAGTATTAGCAGAGGCAGCGACATCGTCTGTGGTAGAATAATCAGGCATTCTGTTTTGCTTCTGCATCTGCGGTCGGTATCCAGTATGTTATATGATTGTATTAATACTACTGAGTATCTTTTGGGCAGTACTAGCCGCTTCGCGTGCTAGCGCGTGTTCAGACCGTACATATTTTCCGCACGGCATTCTGTGGTGCGGGTGTGATGTGCGATTTTCTATGGACACATCTCTCGCCCGTTTGATTAACAAAAAAAAACACCCGCCCCAACTTCTCTTTGGGCTGGGGGCTGGGACGAAAGGCTCACCGTAAAAGGCAAAAACACCCTCGCCAAATAACCCGCCTCTACTGAAGTAGCTACATAGGAATCAATACAAAGGTTGGCTCACCAAAAGCGGCGCCAAATTTCTGGAATTGGGCTCACCAAAAAAGGCCAAAATTACTTATGCCTTTCCTGATTTCGGCGATGAATTTTAGGCGGACAAACAAACACACAAACAAACACACGCACACGCGAGTCACTATTAATAGATAGATGTCCACAAATTGTGCGTGGTCCACGACCGCCGAATGCCTCCTCTCAAGTACAAAAAAAATAGTACGTAGGAACTCATATCTATTTTTGTGGGCAGTCTGTCATCAATCTCTCATCACGGGATGCAATGGATCTTCTACTCACGTGAATTTTGAATTACACGAATCGGCCCGCCATCAACATTTTTTTTGTAGAGACCATGATCATACCACTCCACCCAACCAAGCCATACTACGAACACATAAAGCATTACTACAATATGAAATCTCCTGGTGGCTAAACTGAGATCGCGTCTCTTCACCTATCGATAAGTATCATCTCTAATTTGGCCACCAGGAGAATCAAGCTAACACAATCAAAAAATGAGTATCCACTACCTTGGGCCATGCGTGATGACACAACCTACCGAGGAATCGAAATGCGGTTGACAGCATATATGACCATCTACACAATCAACCTCGCCTTATCGCCGTACCATTCGATAATATAGACCCATGGTGATGTATGAGTGTCTTGGAGGCCGCTCATACGCCCGATAATGTCACCTACATCACATAGTAACACATCGTTCACTGGCGTCGAGAGAACATGCCGCATCATCGACCTTACTGCCATTAGATAGCTGTAAACGTTGTATCCAAGCCACCAAACCTTACCCTCGTGCTGCACTATGGTTATAAGCAACAACTCAGTCTATTGGAGTGATAGAATAGGCCATCTTATCTCCCACAAACAATGCATCAAGTGAGCAAAAATATTCGTTTCCGATGGACACAACAATCAACCAGATTTTGTGCAATAAACACTCATTGGTGGCGAAAAAGTGTTACATGACCATACGCATGATAGTACCCATGCAAGGAAGTGAAAAGAACGTTGCAGAGTTGATACAAAATCACATTGTTAGTAATCATTCATAAAAATAACGTAGTTGAATAATACGAAAACAAAAACTCATTCCATATTGTATTATTGTCCAGATTAGCACTATTGACATCAATTATAGTTATATATAATATGCTGCTGTGTAGGGAACCAATCAATTGTTGTTATTTATCCATGAATAGGTTGATTGTTGCATATTCTTGAGGAATATAATATTCAATCCTACCATCCAGTTGATATGTATGATTATGATCATTAGGGGCCGGTTGTAATCCTTCCAACTCCTTTGAGACGTCCAACATATCATATAACTCCATTGAGCGCGATATGATCTTTCAATATGACATTCAACATGCTCAATATGACCATGATATGCGTGGACGTATCGAGTAGTGATAGATTTTCTGCTGCCGATAGCGACAATAATTTCTCAGTGATGGTGCCGCCCGCAAATGATATCCTTCTCTGACATGTAGCTGATGGTACTAGTGTCGGGAATATCACAGTGATATTGATGTCTTTGGAGTTTGTGCGGAGTGTAGGTCATAGGAGCGGAGGACACCATGGTGCCTGTGTAAAAAGCAGCAAAAAGCAGCAAAGTCGCTACGATGATTTTGGCTTTCACGTAGGAATCAGTAAACATGTTGGCGGGCAAAAAATCCTCGGCGGGTCGTGGAGGTCGCAATGGAACGTGAGGCGATAATCACAAGAGGGGCAACGGGGATCC
>JAHBBA010000612.1:0-13148 GCA_018806925.1 Skeletonema costatum | reverse complement strand
TGGAAATCATCCGCTGTTACTCTTTTGGAGAAGAACATGGCAGCATCTCATTATCTTTGAATTCATTCTACACGATATTTTTGGATGAGAAGGATTCTCTTGCTGCTGATGGAGGACTGGCAATCACTCACATTACGCTGATTGTAGGATGCGCAATGCCTCTTTGGGTGACCCAGATAGTGAATGTCACAGACGAAAGCAATTCGCTGGTGCATTTACTTCCTTTTGTGGGAGTACTCGTCCTTGGAATAGGTGATTCGGCTGGGGCCATCGCAGGCATTAAATTTGGCAGTCATCCTTGGCCTGGAGGCTCCTCACGAACGTTGGAAGGCTCATTATGCATGTTCGTCTCAATATTCGCTCTTCTTTATTTTGTTTGCTTTGATGATCTCTTTAAGGTTGGGACAGTTCTCGCAATCGTGACTCTATTTGAAGCATCAACAAGCCAAATTGACAACTTGTGTTTGCCTTTAGCTGGAACTTCATTAGTAGTCCTGTTTGCAGCATAGAATAGAGCGCAGATGATGAAGAAGGAAGAAGAATGTTCACAGCTCTTCAATTAGAGAGTTAGATTAGGATCGGAATCAAGGCGACAACGACAGCAAACACATCCACAACACATCTTATTAACCATCGGTAGCCTAGTAAGGATTCATTCGACGCTTGACAATGTTGAGAGATGCATCATTAGGATAGAACACAAACCACGTGTTTTTCTCACGATCGGAATAAATCAAACATCCAGATTCACGCTCAAGGCTTCTAATGTTCGCTCCGCCACGACCAATGAAACGACCAACATTACCGCGGACAACTAGCCCAGATTTTACATCCATATCACGAGCCGATCTTGAGTAGTTACCCGACTTCTCGACAGCGCTTGACTTTTTCGCACTAGAGATACGTTCAAGCTGCTTCTCGGCAAGCTGAAAGAGTTTATCAACATCAGATGACGCCCAATCAATCATCTTCTTTGTCAATGGACGAGTAGCCCAAAAGTTTGGATTAGACCTGTAAACAGACTTGTCTCGCTCATCATTGACACGGATACCATAGTAGTTGAGAGTGTCGTTGAGGTTCTTGTTCTTCTGATATCCGATGAAGTCATGAAAAGCGCTCGTGTCGTGAACATTATTTACCATGATCCCGTGGTTATGGTAAAGAGCATCACAGTCCATGCGGCAGTCATGGATGATCTTGGTCAATGTGGAACACTCGAAGAGCTTCTTGACTGCCTCAACTATCTTGGGGCACCTGTGTTTGCCGAAGTCAACGAGGTAAACCTGTGAAGCAGAGAAGCAGATCGACACGATTTCAACAGTGCCAAGTCGGCTTAGGTTGACTCCTTCACAATCGAAGGCGACCTTGGCATTCTTATCATCTGAAGAGCAAAGACTATCAACAAGGTCATGAAACTCTTGCCCGATTCATCATCGGCAGATGATACAACCATGACTACGGGGTTCAGACGTAAACCGCCAAGGCTTGTGGTAGCATCTTCCAATTGATTCGATGCCATTGTTGATTTTATGGTGCGTATCCTAGTGGAGCCGGTGGAAAAGAGCAGACTTTCATGTGAACTTTCTGCTGTGAAAATATCACACCACTTCTGTGAAAGCCTCACATCACAAATGAAGAAACATTTTATGACATGCACAAGAAAGGAGAGTAATAAAAACTTCTCTCGTGGCTCCGCTTCATGACAAAGAAAAGTTCATAACCAACTAATAATATCATAACTAACGAAAGAATGTAAGAATGTTGCACCTATAGTATGAATATGTAATTTATGATGGTTCTTAATTATTTCTACGCAACAAATCCCGAGTATACTGCGACATAGAAGAAGGCTGAAGATATCGTGGTGCCAATGCCTCATCTGTCAAAGCACTGATATTGTTGAGATACTGCAGTTGATTCGGGTTCATTTGCAGTTGTGGCATTTGTGCTAAGGGCCGCTGTTGCATTTGTGTGATGGATGCAAAGAGAAGTTCACGTCTCAAGCGCTCTTCAATTGGTGATGATGGGATCTTGGTTACATCAAATGGTACAGTAGTGGACAATGGTGGTTGCAGAGTGGACAATGGTTGAGTTACATTGATGTTGCTGTAGAGACCACTACTCGTAGATGGTGCAGCATGCTGCACATCAACACAGGGAGGAATGGCGACATCCGTAGCAGCATCAAATGCAGATTGTCTCACATCATCCGTCACCTTGGTTGGCACCTTCTTGAAATTTGGCTTCGATTGACACCTCATTCTTCCACACAACCATGGTTTATCCCGAACAAACAAGTCATGGGCAAAGGATGAGGCATGACCTGTCCTCTTCAACCTTCGGAAGCCCCAGCGATTGAGCTTCCGCACAAAGCTATTGAACTTCGACCCCCGGAAGTACGTTGGTAAGAGTTCCGTTTCAAACCTTTCCTGGTCTGCAATGAGGAATGATTTGCCATCGGGGACCCAACAGATGATGGAGGCGTGGTCGGGATCTGGGACGTTTAGGATGTCCATGAGAAGTTGAACAAAGCTCTTTGCTGAGTTGTCCACGACTGGTGAATACACATCGCCCCCATCGTTGTTTGATGGGGCGGCGACATCTTGATTATTACTGGTGGAAGCTGCGTCTCTTGGAGGAGGGTAAGAATATTGTACATTATTGACTGGCAAGGATGGACGGTGGTGGTCGTTGGGGTCGGCACCGCCACTTGATGTGGTCGTGAGCTGACTGGCGGCGAAGAGGAGGTCCAATCCGGTGGAGGTGACAGCCCCCGACATCACGTTTGAGTTGTCGTTAGTGGATGATTTCATTTGTCGTCAGAAGACTACGGCTGCTTATTATGCTGTGTGGATTTGATGTGGGTTGGGGGAACACGACACTATGGGAAGTAAAATGGAAGTAACATGATCTCTCTCAACATGATTGAGTGGAAGAGCACGAAGCACGGACATTTTCCACGACATTTCGGGTTCTCACGGAGCCATGCGATGTCTATTCTCGTTTTCTTGCTTCGCGTCTGGGTTCCTCGCCAAATGGGGTTAACGCTGGGGCAAAATGTCCGTGGGACCCCTCAAAATATCCATGCTGCTTAAAAAGGGACTCCCCAGGAGCTGCAATATGCCCAAAGTTGTCGCGCTAAATAAAATACTACTGTAGCCACAAGGTAAGTTTCGATATCACGGATATAAAATTCCAAAAATGGCCAAAACTATTGTCTTTATATCCTTGGATATATGCTAATCAGGTGTTCCCCCGGAGATATGGAGCGGTACCAAAGATAAGTGATACCCTCATAAAGAAAAACATTCCTTTCACTGATTATAATAGAGATACTCTCTAATTAAAATATTTACTATATATAAAAAGAGCACATAGAATTGAGGGTGAAAACTTCAGCTGGTACATTCCTACCAAGGAACTCCACAAGTGCCTGATTGCATCTGAAACGCTGGAATTAGTAGTTCAGACAGACCATCTAAATTGGCGCAGAACACTCTGATTCACCTCGATCGCTTCGGATCTCGACACAATTTTTATCATTTTTGTCATCACATCACATCAAAATTCACAAACAGCATTTTTCACACCATAACAACCTCACCCCTTTAAAATTACAGCAATCATGACCGTCGATACCCTTAGCAACGAATTTAACATCACCCTCAACCTTGACGAGAGCAACCGTATGAACGTCAATAAGACCCCTGCAAAGTCATTGGCGACATCTGCCGCTGTCGTGTCACCTGAACCTGCCGATTCACCTAGCGTCTCCTCCGGTTCATCAGTTGATTCACTTGACGAATCCAATATTGTCAGCAAGAATGTGCAGGTATCAAAGCACAAGTTAGATGAATTGGCTGGAAGGCATGTTGAGGAGCCTTTATTAAAGGAGAACCCCGGCCGCTTTGTTTTATTTCCTATTCAGGATAATGAGGTGAGTACATGTATCATCATGACACCTTCACACAACATGTACACAGCATTGTTCACCTACACTTACTAACCCCTTCTTCAACCTATCCCTACACACAAAATACAGATATGGAGCATGTACAAAAAGGCCGAAGCATCCTTCTGGACCGCCGAGGAAATTGACCTCGCCTCCGACCTCAAAGATTGGGAAGGCCTCACCGACAATGAACGTCATTTCGTCTCCCACATCCTTGCCTTCTTCGCTGCCTCCGATGGTATTGTCAACGAAAACCTCTCCGGTAACTTCGCCACCGAGGTCCAGAGCCCCGAGGCTCGTTTCTTCTACGGATTCCAAATTGCCGTCGAAAACATCCACAGCGAAACTTACTCTTTATTGATTGATACCTACATCAAGGACCAAAAGACAAAGGCACACCTGCTCAATGCCATCGAGACTGTCCCCTGTGTTCAGAAGAAGGCCAGCTGGGCTCTTCAGTGGTGTGACGCCAACAACGCCTCCTTCGCCGAGCGTATGATCGCCTTTGCCGCCGTGGAGGGTATCTTCTTTTCCGGCTCATTTTGTGCCATCTTTTGGTTGAAGAAGCGTGGACTCATGCCTGGTCTCTGCTTCTCCAACGAGCTCATCTCGCGTGATGAGGGTCTACACTGCGACTTTGCCTGCCTGCTCTACAGCAAGTTGGTGAACAAGTTGCCCACCAGCCGTATTGAAGAGATTATCACCAATGCTGTAGAGATTGAGAAGGAGTTCGTGGTAGATGCCCTTCCTGTCAGTCTAATTGGTATGAATGGAGATCTCATGTGTCAGTACATTGAGTTCTGCGCAGATCGTCTGTTGGCTGCCCTTGGATGCCCCAAGCACTACGGAGCTGCCAATCCATTTGAGTGGATGGAGATGATCAGTCTTCAGGGTAAGACCAACTTCTTTGAGAAGCGTGTTGGAGAGTATGCCAAGTCTGGTGTAGGTGTTTCTGCCGAGGATCAAGTATTCAGCCTTGACGCAGACTTTTAAAATGCTGCGTGCATGAGTTCATTATTGTTTGATGTGGTTATTGTGAGGTAGCGACAGAAATTGTCTCATGGCATTGGACGCCCTGGGCTTTTCTTTTTGGTTGATCTGCTAGTATGACTATTTGCTTTATATTGAAATTAGACTATTGTAAAGGATTTATTATCTCGATTATTATGACAATTGCAGTTGGTTCAGTTTACGTAAATGTGTTTCACTTGATCTGTGCTTGCCTTAATTGTCTTCACCTGTTGTACGAATAATGCAAGGGAGAATCTCGCGAGAGGTGCCCACATGCCAAGGCCTCTCTAAATTTTCATGCCCTTAAGGTACTAAAATAGAGCAAGTTGGCTCACTCATCTCATTATGTTTAGATAATAAGTAGTACCTGACTCTATTGTTCTGAGCTGATTGACCACGCACCGCATTTGAGGTGATGATATGTCGGCGGTGTACTTTTCTGCATTTCTCTCTGCGCCTTGTCTGATATCAGCATCTCGTAACTCCTTATGTATCGTTGATACTGGCCATGTATCGTTGATACTGGCACTTATGACCCAGTCACTTACAGCAGCATTCCTCTCTTATATGGTCAAAAACTGAAGATGGAAGCATGCAGGAGGCGAATGAAAATGAGACGTATGCAGCATTTTTCTGGAACTTCCCACCGACTTGTCTACTGAATTCCTACGCAGAATGAGGTGACCTCATCGGAGTGGCTTAGTCACCAACCACGCAAGCAAAGCGTTTTCCCACCGTCCAATGAATCTACCTACATGACCGTTGTGTACGCTCCTCATAATCCAACGCATTATCATATCATCCACACGAACTCACAGCCATCCAAAGCTATTGCATTCGTCCACTCTTCTACTTCTCTTCGATTTTTAAATAAAAAATAACACAATTCAAACATGCCGGAAAATAGAGCAGCAAAGATTGCAGAGCCATTCGTCTGCGGTGGTACCGCGGCAACAATGGCCAGTATTGCTATCCATCCAATGGATTTGGCGAAGGTGAGTGATTTGGGGAAGAATTTATTGCCTTCGACTGTCGCTGCACAGCATCGGCTATGAGTTCATGTTAGTTGTGCACATCTTGTGTACAACTTTGTGTACAATAAATGATCATTTTCTCAATACAGTCATTTTACATCTCGTTTTCAATGCAGGTTCGAATGCAGCTCTTCGGGCAGCTCAACCCAGGCAAGCCAGTACCCAGTTTTGCCACCATCCTCACGAACATGGTTAAATCAGATGGTGTCACATCCATCTACAAAGGAGTCGATGCCGCCATCGGCCGACAGCTCGTTTATGGTACAGCACGTATTGGATTGCATCGTGCCATCTCAGACGAGTTAAAAAAGCGCAATGACGGAAAACCAATTAATTTCGGAATGAAAGCATTGAGTGGTATGGCAAGTGGATCGATAGCCGTGTGCATCGGTACCCCCTTTGATATTGCACTAGTACGACTTCAATCTGATAGTATGGCCCCAGCCGCGGAGAGGAAAAACTACAAAAATGTCATGGATGCTCTTACTCGTACGGTGAAGGAGGAGGGCCCAGCGGCGTTGTATAAAGGTTTGGCTCCCAATATCCTCCGTGGTATGTCAATGAATGTTGGACAGCTTGCTTGTTATGATCAGGCGAAGGAGATGGTTGCAAAGCTTCTCAATGATCCTATGACCAACGGTCCTGCTTTTACAACACAAGTTGGTGCATCGCTTGTCGCTGTAAGTAATTATTTGCCGATTGGTTGTGTGTTTTGGTATGCAAAACAGTATCTCATCTGTATATTTTTCCTCAAATCTTTTCATCTTTACAGGGTTTCACAGCAGCAGCATTCTCAATGCCATTTGACTTGATCAAATCTCGTTTAATGGCACAAAAGCCAGATCCAATCTCAGGGAAAATGCCATACAGCGGTGTAGTAGATTGTGCAGCATCCATCTTGAAGTCGGAAGGTCCATTGGGACTATTCAGTGGATTTTCAGCGTACTACGGAAGATGTGCTCCTCATGCAATGATTGTGTTGCTTTGTACTGAGAGTATTACATCCGGATATAGAAAAGCTTGGGGATATTGAGTTGCGTGAACTGTGATGATTGTGCAATGTGAACCTGACAGTTTGTGTAGGTGCTTAGTTAGATAGAGAACCAATTTTGATAAGAATTTTTTGTTTAAAAGCGACCTGAGACCAAATGTGGGTAACATCCTTGAATGGTTTAAACTCACAGCTGCTGAGGCACCAATAGATTGGTACAGACGTAGCTTTGTTTTCATCAATACTCCAAGCTATGGTAGCGAGCAGCATTGTATTTCGGGCATGCATAGACGCGCCCGTTCTTAAAATAAAAATGTTCTAAAAGGAAAGATACAAAGATTTGCTTTCTGACATGGATGTGGAGGCATTTTCCACTTCAACGCAGGAAGTGAAGGTGCTACTACCTGTGCCAATCAACTCGCCCGGCGGAAGATTGAGAAGAGGATTAAGATTCTTCTATAAGCACAGAGGGCGTCATGATTCGCCTCGCCTCCATCAGCCCTGGCAGGGTTCTATCAGATGGACTACGCTGCCGACAAAGGCTTCTTTCATCATCTTCTGCGGCGCAGAGGTATTTTTCCGCTGCTACAAAAGATGATGAAACGCCAAAGGGTATCCCGTACTCCAACTTAACATTGGGTGTGCCTAAGGAACGGTTTCCGTTGGAAAAGCGTGTGGCGGCTACTCCAGAGGTGAGCAACACAAGTTTATACATGTCATAAAGTCACTTTCATGAAATGTATGATGCATCAATTGTGTCTCACATCATTATGTCATACCCCTCAGTCTGTCTCCAAACTAGTCAAACCAGGTTTCAATGTTCTTATTGAGAAAGGGGCGGGTAGTTCATCTCACTTTTCCGATGCTGAGTATGCATCCGCGGGTGCCAAAATCGTTGAAGCGGAGGAGGTGTGGAAAAAACTCGGATATTGTCATGAAGGTATGGTCAATTTGATTTATCGTGAATATTTATTGATGTTGCAATGATGGCATTGCCTGATAGTCTTCTTGTTATACCTGCTAACTCAATCCCTGCCACTCAGCTACGTCCCCCAACAACGGAAGAAGCCAGCAAACTAGAAGATCGCACTCTCATTTCGTTCATCTATCCCGCTCAGAACAAGGAGCTTGTGCAACAACTCCAAGATCAAAAGGCTACAGCATTTGCAATGGATTGTATTCCCAGGACATTAAGTCGTGGGCAGACATATGACGCATTGAGTTCTCAGGCGAACATTACTGGGTATAGGGCTGTTATTGAGGCATCGAATGAGTTTGGTCGCTTCTTTGCTGGACAGATGACGGCTGCTGGAAAGGTCCCCCCTGCCAAAGTGTTGGTTGTTGGAACGGGTGTTGCCGGACTTGCAGCTATTCAGACTGCTAAAAACATGGGTGCCATTGTACGCGGTGAGTTTCTTGTGTTGATTGACAGGGATGACACGAATAAATATTTCATCAGAGTTGGTATTTCTCACACTCTTGATTTCGTTCTACAGCCTTTGATGTCCGTCCCGTGACCAAAGAGCAAGTTGAGGCAATGGGTGGTCAATTCCTTGAGGTGGATTACGAAGAAGATGGAAGTGGTGCTGGTGGATACGCTAAGGAGATGAGTAAGGAGTGGCATGCTGCTGCTGCCACAGATGCTCTCGAAGCAGTGTGAAGAAGTTGATATTGTCATTACTACCGCTGCGATTCCTGGAAGGAAGGCTCCCTTGATGATTACCAAAGAAATGGTTGCAAAAATGAAGGCTGGAAGCGTGACTGTGGATTTGGCTGCTGAGACTGGTGGTAATGTTGGGACAACTGTGAAAGATGAAAGGATCATTACTGACAATGGAGTTACTTGCCTTGGATACACCGATTTGGCAAGCAGACTTCCTACGACAAGCAGGTCAGTGCATTTTGTTCTTGAAACTTTTTCCTGGATTGAAAACAATGCTCAGAGAGTCAGTGTCTTACTTGTTTTTTGCAACACTTTTTCTTTTTTCAGTTCTCTCTACAGTAACAACATTTCGAAGTTCCTCTTGTCGATGGGTCCCCAGACTACCAAAGTGAAAGACTACCTCTACATTGATCATAAAGATGATGCAGTCAGAGGTATGTTGACTGTTGAGAAAGGAAACCTAATGTGGCCAGCACCACTTCCTCCACCTCCTGTTGCGAAGAAGGAAGAAGTCAAAGTAATTGAGCCTGAAGTTATCGATTACCGCCTTCCTTACGTTCAGGGATCAAAGCAGGCTGGTTATTTAGCTGCTGGTGTACTTGGCGCAGGTTGTATCTCACCAGATCCAGCTTTCAGTGCCATGTTTACAACATTTGCGTTGTCGAACATTATTGGAGTTCAAGTTGTATTGGGAGTCAGTCATGCCCTTCACAGTCCACTTATGGCAGTAACAAAACGCTATCAGTGGAACCACTGCACTTGGTGGAATGCACCTCCTTGCTCATAGTGAACTCTGCGTCGGCTACTACCTTGGCAGCACTTGCCACAACATTGAGTACTGTTAACATTGTTGGAGGATTCATTGTCACAAAGAAGATGCTTGATATGTTTAAACGCCCAACTGATCCTCCTGAATATTATCATTTGTACGGAATTCCAGCTGCTGGTTCAATGGCATTCTACACAGCCGGCTCCATGTCTGGTCATGTTCCCGAAATTGACTCTGCCGCGGCTACTCTTGCTGGGTTGCTCTGTATTGGAGGTATTGGAGGCTTGAGTTCTCAGAGCACGGCAAGACTAGGTGCTGCATCCGGTCAAGCTGGTGTTGCCCTTGGAGTTGCGTCAACACTTGGCCATCTTCATCCAGATGCTGCGACTACCGCGAAAATCGCCGGACTTATGGCCATCGGAGGAGCAGCTGGCAAGTACATTGGTGATAGGGTCGAGCCAACATCTCTTCCTCAAACGGTCGCTGCTTTCCACTCTCTTGTCGGTGTTTGCTGCGAGTGCCGCCGCTGTTGGTGATTTCATTAATGCTCCCGTTGTTTCTGAATTGGACAAGGTTCATCTTGCAAGTATCTACTTGGCAACAGTTATTGGAAGTGTTACATGCACCGGGTCTTTGGTTGCATTTGGAAAACTTGATGGACGAATGGGTTCTGCACCAATGTCACACCCGGCAAGAGATCAGATCAACTTGGGTCTCGGAGCTGCTACTTTGGGTGCTGGAGCCATTGTCATGGGAGGTCCTGAATTCGGAACTGGAATTGCCGCTTTGGGTGGAGCCTTGGCGACAAGTGGTGCGCTCGGATGGCACATGACCGCTTCGATTGGTGGTGCTGATATGCCAGTTGTGATTACTGTTCTTAACTCATACTCTGGCTGGGCACTTTGTGCTGAGGGATTCATGCTTGGACATGCCAATCATGACCACCGTGGGAGCCTTGATTGGATGCAGTGGTGCAGCTTTGACAAAGATTATGTGTGATGCCATGAACAGAGACATTTTGAGTGTGATCCTCGGAGGATATGGTACCAAATCATCTGGAAAGGGAGAAGCTATGAAATTTGAAGGAGAGGTGACTCAAAACCAACGTTGACGAAGTGTGCAACCTTTTGAATGGAGAGTTCAGAGTGTTATCATTTGTTCCCAGGATACGGTCCTCGCTGTTGCCAAGGGACAGTACCGTTGAAGGATATGGTTGATCACACCTTCAAAATGCTGGAAAGAAGGTCCGCTTTGGTATTCACCCAGTTGCTGGACGCATGCCTGGCCAAATCTCAATGTGTTGTTAGCTGAGGCCGGCGTGCCATACGATATTTGTTGAGGAGCTTGAGTGAGATCAACGATGATTTTGATGAGACAGACGTCTGTCTCGTGATTGGAGCCAATGATACTGTGAACAGTGCTGCTGGAGGATGATCCAAATTCAGAAATCGCTGGAATGCCCGTTTTGCGTGTGTGGAACTCAAAGCAGGTTATTGTGATGAAGAGAAGTCTTGCGGCTGGGTATGCTGGAGTTGATAACCCAGTCTTCTTGAAGGACAATACTGATACTGCTTCTTGGAGATGCCAAGGACACTTGCGAGAAACTTGCTGCTGTGTTGTGAAGGGCTCTTTCTGGAAAGTAGACAACTTTGACTTGCCACTTTTCAATTTTTGATGGCTTTGTTTCTCTTAACGTAAATTAGTTTTAGTTGTGATCACATCTACTAAAGAACGAAACACCCTCCATACACAAGCAACGTATTAGTTACATTATCTACATTGAGTTTAGCTCACTCTCTTTCATCTCATATTCCTTTCTCGTCTGTTGCCACTCTTGAAATAAAACTCTGCTTTTCTTCTGCCTGCTTTTGCATCATTACCACCTGTTGCTACAAATAACAATCGCTTCTCTGCCTGTTCTTCATCATACAAAATCTTTTTCATAACTTTTCTTTAGGTGGTGCGATAAAGAACCTCCTCACTCAAATGTTTTTGTCGCTGCATCCAGTATAAGTTTCTGATAATGGAGGTTGACTTCCCATTAACTTTGGATCTTCCTTCATTAACTTTTTGGGCAAACCTGCAATTTCATCCAATGCTATCCGATACCGTTTTGCATTGGGTTCACCAGAAAAATAATTGGGATGCTGCCTTGGTAATAAACCTGCGAATTTTGACGGGATCCCATCGTTCTTCTTCGTAGTCGGCATGCTGTCCATATGCTTGCAATACTTCCATTCTATTCTTTGGTCTTGTAGAATCAGCTAGTTGTTGACCATCAGTATACAATAATTCATCTGACATGGCAAAGGCCCAAGGATTGGACATCCAACCCTCTCCCAACCATAATCCCATCTAGAACTGGACATTCGTCCAATTCCCTCTTGACCACCTGACAAAAGTTTTACCACCCCTACATACAAACGATTCTATATTTCCACACTCTGAGAAACTACTTCCGCCAATCGTTCTCACCGGATAGTACCGAAGAGGAGGTACTTTACGGTTGTCAGCTGGACTATAATTTCTTACCTCAATACAGCAATTTACGATGCATGGACTTGGAAAAATCACGGTGCACAATCACCAACTCAACTTGCACCACAGTTTCAATAAACGGCTTGAGTGATTGATTGATTCGTACGTCGTCACTTCGTGACATTGTATTTGATCACGTGTGAAATTCGACATACCTAATCATGTTGCCAATGCGGCATTTGACAGTAATTGGTATAGAACCTTGTGATCCCATGACAAATGGATGACCGTAAGTTGTTGGACAAGGGTTGCATCTTGCCATGAGTGACTGCCTCCGAAGCATCCTTTGCCTGGCCCCCTTGCGGTGAGAGGTGACAGCCGCAATTGGAGATTGAGTGGCTGTGTAGTCACAAAATATAGGCTGCATTATGTGTGTTGCTTGACGATGTTGTGGATGCATTTGTTGCAGATTGATTGAATGCATACACAGTTTGGGAAGGCATAGTGAACCAATTGATCGGATCAGCATCCACCCAATTGTAGTTATCGAAGCTCCTTCAGCGCTATGTCCTTGTCCCAAGAAAACGGCAATAGATCGGAGGGGATCAAATGATAATTCCTCTCGACGATGAGCCCCATCTAGAAATGAAGACTGAATGATGATGATGGTAATGAGCAGCCTCCCTTTCATGTGCCAATTGCATTAGCTGCCACCATTTCCGTGTATAATAAAGGTTCTATCGGTAAATGTCGATTTTTGATCCCAAATTTGGTCCCAATGATACCATGATACCATCCGTTGAAGCCGTTGAATAAAATCTGTACCAGAAACTGTGCCATTTTTTTCCGTTGTGCACCTTCAGTACCGGACCAATGCTGCCTGATGTTGTATCGATGGAAGTGTGGAGAGGCAGGAGTAGAAGAGTACAATAGTGAGATTGTACCGAGACAAGTGGGTGCGATGAATACTTGATTTAGGTAGAGAAATATCTTCTCTCAGTTTCAGTCCTTGCTTGGTTGATGAGTAGATTTACTTTTAATGTTCCCACGGTGTTCGATGTAAAGTTGATTGTCAAGTGTACATTGGGTACTTGTTTTCCCGAGCTGCACCTAACGATTCCAATGGAAACGTAAATGCACCGTCGATCGGATCCCCCGATGTATTGAATATGACACCAAGTCGTTGTGAAGATGACTGTAGAAGATTTGCAGACAATCCCAGACAGAAAATAAGTAATAGCACGGCATGT